>SCLH01002323.1:55818-130679 GCA_004367855.1 Oikopleura vanhoeffeni
AAACTCTTGTACTAATAAGCGGTGCGCACGAAGCCAACAATCCCGATTTGTTGGCTGATGTCAAGTCATATTAACTTTCGGCTAGCGCATGGCTTAGTCTCAAGAATCTCACACATGTGACGTTTAAATAATCGGCTCACAAAAACCGTTTATAGGCGAAGTATTTCGGCTGTAAAATTTTGAGAAAATATCACTTCCGGCTACCAGTCTATCTCACGGCCTTAAAAATGGACCAAGAAAAGTTTTACAAGACATGCATTAAGTCAAATCGGTACCGTATTTCGTTAACGGTTTTAAATTTCTTATTTCAAATCGTCATTAGTTCAACATTGATCACAAATCCGGCGGGACCCCAAAACAACTTTTATCTCAGAGAATGATTTCTGAACTTCATTGGAGATAAAATTTTTATCTCCCTGCACGCGGCACTTATGTTTGAATATATCCGTGTTTTGTAATTCTAAAATCATATAAAACGCCCACAAAGTGCGGTCATTTTATTATGTACAGGTCGTCAGTGATAACCCCGTGGATGAGTACGTGGCATTTTGAAAATGATAGAAATTCTTGAGATTAGAAAACCGTGATAGACACAGAATAAAGGAGGTGCCTCACGGCAGAGGACTCGGTTAGTTTGACAATTTGCACATTTTTCAATTTTCTTTGGTCTTGATGGGGAAACTTTTTGTCACGGGGTCTCTCAAATTTCCAAAATAAAACTTTTCGACCAACTGAAGTTGTCACTTTGTTTAGCTTACTTATGTATAATCTGAATTCTTACAGATTGCGATTAGGTTTTTACTTTCTATAATCGCTTTTGAAAAAACACTCAAAAAAACGCGCGTTGCTTCCAAATGGGGGTTCTAAATAAGAGGGAATTCTATTATCATATTTGCTTTACTTGAGGAGCCCTAAAGATACTGTGTTCGCACACGTCGTCTACGGATTTATTAAATTTAATTTTGTACGATTCTTACGTGAAAATCGAAAATTAAATTTGTGAAAAAAACGGAAAAAAACGAAATTTTACCAGCATCGAAAAAAATATTTTCTTAATGAGAATTTTAATTATCAAATTTAAGGCGGTGGATGGTCGGCTGCTCTATCAATTCGCGAAGTTAAGTGTGATACAATTTGTTTTAATGCCAGATACATGAGGGGCTTTGGAGTATTTCTGGCCGATCCGAGTTTTGTTTAAAAAGAGTATGCCTTCAACAGTAATATAACAAACGAAGAAGAAGCAAAACGAAGACTATTTAAATAATAGTAAAAGGGTCGCCATTTCGAAAATCTTTCAGCTTAGAGTTATTGAAAATTTTGAAGCAAGAAATGAGGAAAATTTTCAAATTATTGTCCAAATTAGTTTCGCCCCGAAAACCCAAAAAAATATCAGATGATTTTCAAATAGCATATAAAATTTGTGGTCATCTAAGCGAAAAGTTAAGTGGACCATTTTGAAGAGTTTTTTTCGTGGATTTGAAAAACAATAATGAATAAAATAATTGAACAAAAAATAAGGCATTTTTTATATGTTCGAACTTTTTCAAAAATTTGTCGCAATCGAAAAGTTTAAATTCGAACTCAAAATTTTTCTAATAAAAAACAATAGATTCAAAAAATCCTGTAGTTACAAAAGTTACCCGGATTATCAAACATTACTTTGATGGTATATTTAAAGTAAATATAAACCAGGTGAAAAGTTCCGTATCTCATATCCGTATCCTGTCAACAATGCACCGACCCCTTAAGTACCCTTATCAAATTGGTCAGTGTGTGAAATGGGGTAATATCACGGCGAACAAATTTGGCACATTATAACTTCAAGCACTTCTTTGAATATTTAAAATTTTCAAATAATTTCCTATCAGTTTCCTGATCAATAAATACTAGATTAATACACTGGGGTTGAATGGAAACAAAATAAGCTTAGAGAGGAGAAAACGTGCAGAGAGGTGAAAGAGATACACTAAGTATTACCGGGGCGCGCTAAACAAATAATAAAATTGTGTTTTGGGTTTCAGTGAACCGCAGAATAAAACACAGCGCAATATATGTAACGAAGTGCCATCAGGAGATATTGCGAAAATTTGAGCACCTAAAGGTCACTCATAAACGCCAAACGAACTTTAAGGTTTGAATCTTCTTCGACGCTTTGTAAAAAATAAAAAATTCAAGCTAATGATGAGAAATTTCAAAGATGGGTCTTTATAATGTTTGACAGGGCTGCAACTTGCACCCTGCAAGTGATTTAAAAAACATATTTTATTACGAAAGTTATTTATTTGAATTTTTCTACAATATGTAAATAATACTATTTATTTTTTGTTTTATATACATAAGATGATCATACTAATATGGTTCTCAAACTGGGAAGATAAGGAGTTTCGCGCTGCTATGATTTTACTGCTGACTTATGTACAAATTTACTCGAATTATCCGATGAATCTTAAAATGGACTTCTTGTTCAAAATATCTGTAAAAACGAAATAAAAACTATCTTTATAAAACAATAACGCTTTTGTGCACTAATTATTCAATTTGTTCGAGTGAGGGTCCTCACTGCGAGGATTTTCAGACCTTACCCCAATATTAAGCTCGGTGAAATACCGTTTTAGCAGTTCACCATCGGACCAGCGTCTATCCACTTTTACATTCAATTTTAGAAGATGTTGTGGGAAATTCAAAAAGCCTTGTTTTCAAATCAAAATTTCATAAATTCTAAGAGATTATAGAATAAGTGGGGTTTCACTTTATCTGTAGTACTACGTAACAGGTTTTTTAACAAAAAATCAATTCGAAATTTAGCTCATTTGCTTCACCTGTTAAGCACGGCCGGGAACTCAAAAATTTCCGAAAAAATTGGGCACACTATTTTAAACATTATACTCATTTCCTATTACATTCACGAAGTTATGATTCATGAATTACCTGAGGTTCAGTAGTAATTGAATCTTACACAAAATTGTTTGGGCTTTAACAATAAGTTAAATAATAAGTTATGATCAACTCATTTTAAAGCTCAAACAATTTTGTGTAAGATCGATTACTACTGAACGCTCATTTAATTTATAAATTTATATTTTTCTGGCGTAGCTGGAAATATATAAAAACTATTTTTTCAACATAGTTTTTTGAATAGATCGTCAAATAGGTAACTCGCAGACACTTGATATCTTAATTCTCTACTAAGAAAAGTTTTTAATTAAAAAAAAATATTTGTCGAGGAAAACTCTTATATTTTTTTTCACTTCTACGATTTGGACTCAACCAAATGACTTAAGAAGAAAAAGGTATGAACTATACATTCGACAACCAGAAGAAAAGAATTGTGAAAAACGTAAACATTTTGAAATTTATGAAATTCATGTGATTTAACAATAAGAACGGGCGCTATAATGACCACACTGGTGCAATCGGATTACAGCGGTTAAGAACCCTCAAATCTAAGGACCATCATATGAATATTTTGGGGCATTTCATATTAAATATTAAAATGCTTTAAAAAGAGTATCATATTAATGACGTTTTCGGGTTTTCTCCATTTCAAAGTGAGAATAAATAATAATACATCGTAAAAGTGGTTTAAAAAAGCAATTTGATGAATCTGGCGGCCAGATTCTGGTCTTAATATCCCCTTTCACACCAAAATAAATCTATTGTTCGAATCCCACGTCCGTCTATATTGTCAGGATTTGATCGGTCGATATAGGGCATCAATAACTTTGGTCTTTAATATCTAGCACTTTTGCCTATTATTATACCCACAACACTCACTGAGACAACACTAGTTGGATTCGAACACGCGCTTAACGGAGCACCATCATTTTCAAGATCACTTTGGTTGGAAAAAAGTATGTCTCAACAAACCAGCAAAATAATTCACGGAATTATTCTCAAGTACGTAAACATTCAAGTATGCTCTCAATATGTAACATTCAGTATGGCCTGTTTTCTTCTCTAGAAATAAAAATATAACATTGTGAATCATAGTAAAATCTTCTAATTTCACGTTAAAATCGCTTTCGAATTGAAAATGTTATCTTTTAATATACTGTCAAGGAAGAAAAGATATCAATGATAGTGACCATACAGTGGGTAAGTAGTTGAAGCACACATTTTTGCCTTTTTTTTTTTCTGAATACTGCGGGTTTCAAGTGAAGCGCCGAAATCCCGTTTGTCTCTTAGATCAACCGTTTCGTTTTATTTACAGATTTGGCTCGCCCACTATGGCATAAAAACAGCTTAAAACAAGTATCCAAATGATAACTGCTTAAGGCGGATTGTGTGTGAAGACCATGAGTGAAAGAAAATGTCTTAAACATTTTTCTAAGAACCTTTAACGACTAAGTTAATTCTCAAAAAAAACGGAATTAAATCACTTTGTGATGGTTGAGGCAGACTAGCTGAGAGGCGAAATGAACCCACGCTCGAAGACATCATGACTCATGCTGCAGAGTATGCACATATTCACCAACACAGAAATTAATTATAATGAACGCGAAATGTCGTGGTAGCGACAGTAGCGGTACCTATTGAGTGCGAAAGGAACACTGCTCTGAACATGCATTGTGCATAGTAACATGAAGACATACTTTGTTCAACCAACACAGCAAATAGATACCCTAAAGGAAATGCTATATAGCATCGCAACCTAGTCTATCTTCGCAGGAATATGTGAACGTTTTTGCTAAATACCAAAGCAGAAATCCTTACTTGAGTTTTTGCAAGACTTCCAATACTTTATAATGTATGTTATTTAATTAAGTCAGAACATCGACGAGAATAAACCAGGACTTTCTGAATTTCATGTTTACCGGCCTAAACTCGAAGGAGAGAGTTTTTTTTAAACCGACGAGTTTGTCAGCACAACTATGAATAAAGCTGCGTACTTTCACGACAACATCTTTGTTTTGAATCCAATGTAAAGCAAAATGACCGAGAATGTAACAACTTTTTGTGAATTATGGAGACAATAGTTTTACCCGGTTTTGATCTCACGACACGGCAACTCGTCGAGCCAATCCTCACAGAATGCAAAACTTTACTGCATTGGATAGAAGTGAGTTTTAGATCTCCAGTATTTTTTCATGTTACCATGCATTCTATCCATTCGCCCGTTATCGACCATCGCAGTCCAGCTTGGAGGAGAGCGCTATTATTCCTCAGCATTTCAACATTCCTAACATCCCACAAACCTCCTTTAACCCCTAGAGCTCATTTGAGTATCTGATGATCCCCCCGAGATCATGAGGGCCACTTTTTTGGCCTGGACTTTGAAACGTACATAGTTATGGGCAAAGTTGTAAGGTGTTAGGGAATTAATTGTTGTGAAACTCATTGAGATAAAGGATAGAGTCAAATTTTGCTATTAATTAATATAAGACACATATAACATATTATCACTTTATTCCCGTTGTGAAAAGGGAAGATTAACTCAAACTGTTTTCCACAGGAAACATACGATTCAATAATGAGATGCTAGTAAATAAAATTAATGAAACCTTATGGGTCTTAACTGGTCTCCGATTAAAATACCTTATCGGGTTCGTCTAAAACGATCTATTCTCACCTCACGAAATGATCGTGCTCAGTGGTAAAATCAATTATGCTGTCGCCTTATATGTCTCCGCGCCCCGTTTCTCATTCAGAGTAATTTTTCTGTTTCAAACAAAAAAGAATAACAAAAGTTCTACATTCTTAAGAAACTTAATTAATGTTTTAAAGATGTCAAGACGAATCCTAAAAACTGAGTATTTAGATCCTTGTCGTATAGAAATAACATTGTGAGATAAAGCTGATAGAAGAAAAATCAGAGAAATCCAAAAAAAAGTAGGTAAAACTATATTCGAAACGCACTCATCCAAAGAAAGATTTTTCTCATCATTTTCAGAAATTAATTGACTTAACTCTATGGGCGATTTGAACCTTGCACACTTCAATTTCGATTATTGTTCGTTCCTCTTCCGGCTCTTTTCAAAAAATGAAAGCCACAAAGCCACTTTTATGGATCTATGAGTCTAGGGGTTAAGGGGGTTCCCAACATCATAAAACACCTCAAAATTAATTCGACTTTAAAATGTCGTTAAATTATTTTTTTGACCTTCTATCAAATTAACTCATAATTACCAATTCCATGGTGTAAATTTAAAAATGCGCGGTGATTTTATGTGATATTTCTCTTTGTTTCGAACAAACAAATTATTTGTTTCTCTCACGAAGAATCAGAATTGTTTGTTGATTCAATAATTGACAAAAAACGAAACTTATTTAGTTTTTAAACAAACAGAAAATCAACCTAAAGATGACTCAAATTTTTCAAAATTTTGACCATTTTTTTTCAAAATTTTAAAATTGCGCGCTTCTAGAATGAAAGTGAGACTCATTTTTTTAAAATTTTGCTTCTACACCAGTTTACTTACACGGTTTGTTCGAGATATAAAAATACAAAAAAAAAATGAAAACTCAAGGCGCTGAAAATTTTATGGCGACACTTGTCAAATTCTAAGTTTTTGAGAAAATTCTAGAGTTCAAACAATAAAAATGAAAATTTTGGCCTTAGAGTAGTTGACTACTGCAGTTTTACATAATATCAAGAATTTTCAACTTTTTTTCGTGTTTTTTGAAGGCGCTGAAAATTTCTAAAGGTTTGAAATTACCGGTTTTAAATTTGGTTTAATAATGAAATGGCATTTAGTATAACTTTCAAAATCAAAAGACTTGCAGCCGAGGTTTCGGTCATTCCAGCCATACTAGATAACAATTTGTAGCTCTCACCGTTTTTCTGTAAAAGACCTTCAAGAACACCTTTCATACCGTTGGGAACCCCCTTAAGGGGGTTGTGGGTGTAAAATGTTGGAATTGCTAAGGAAAATAGCCCTCTCCTCCAGCTGGACTGGAAGGGTCGAAACGGCCAGATTAAGATAAATGAGAAAATACGGGAGACTAAAACCTTTGTCAACTGCAAGTAAATTTTTTAAATTCTGGGTGAAGATAGCTCACCGGTGCGGCATCGAAAAACTGGTAAAAATATGTTCTCAATTCACACAAAAATTGTAAAATCCCGATCAATTTGCTTTAATGAATAAAACAAAGATTTTCGATAAAATACGACGTCTTCAAATATTACCATAAAATAAATAAACAAAAATCTCCTTTGATTTTTAGACGTAAAAATTAAATTCATAAATTATCTTTAAAATCTGATAAGCTCGGTCAATTTGTTTTAAAATTGAATAAAACAGAAAATGTATGAAACCTACGTAATATTGTCATATTTTACCACAAGCTCGATGAAAAAATATTCTCTGTAGGTTTTAAGCGTTAAACAAAGGATTATGTTTAATAATTTCCCAGCAAGGGTAAAGTTTTGATAGCATGCAGACAAGAGACGAACGCCCACGGCTTCACAGCCTCGAACCAATCATACACACTCATACACACCAAAACACGTATTATTCATCACTTTTAAGAAAAATTATTGTTATGACGGATACTAGAAAAAATATAAACTATTTTGTTTCACTCATGCATCCTTAACACCCACAACCCCCTTAACCACTCGGCCATCACGGTTATATATATCGATATTCAATCTTTTTTCTTGATAATTTTAAAAATTTGAGAAATCAAATATTTTTAAACTTTATTTTCAAGATATTTGTAGTACAATCATGTTTCTCACGTGGTGTAAGCTCCTGACACAATGAAGGGTATTATTCATCGTGATTTCGTTTTATATCAGGATATAGTCGATTCATCAGGTTTTCTCGGATTATATATAAGAAGAATTTTGGCGGAAAGTATAAAGAGTGATCCTGTGGTTATTAAACTTCCAGCCAAGTAAAACGTTGCCCAATAGGTACCTTTGTCAATTATTCAAAAAGTTGATAGTAATTTTAATAATTATTTTTTACCAAATTATTCATTGGCGCTCTGAAATAAAATAATTTGGAATAGGCTATGCATTTCAGGCTAAAGTTTTTACGATTTTTTCTTCCTCATTTATTCTTATGCAACCTTTCCTTTATTGTTAGAGTTGTTGACCCGAGGGCACGTGTCGGACACGTCGTGTCCAAGCTTTTCAGAGTCAATTATAATCTAGAATGAAAATATCTGTGATTGTTTTCTAAAAATAGGCATGTTAGACATGCAGAAATTGCGTGAATTATTAACTACAGATGGGTTTTCTTTTTAGATGTATTTATATTTCACCCTTTGATATACTACCCTCAAACTCACCTGAGATTTAACCGACCTCACAAAAGCTACTTCCGGACCACGTGTTTGTAAGAGGCGAAAACTTATTATTTAACCCTTGGACGTTCAAAACCTCATTTTAGGTTTTGAAAAGTTTAAACGTCTCAAAATGGGAGAATTAGCGCTCTAAAAATAAAATTAGCAAAATCCTAAATAGAGTTTGCTCCAAGAAGTTCAAAAATCAAACTTAAAATAATTTTCGATGATCCGTTCAAAAGTTATTTTTTCTTATTTTTTTGGCCAATTTATTCAGAAAAACTTTTGATTGCTAATCCTTTAATCTTTTCAAACTGCAGAAATTTGAGGGGATCAAAATTTTCTATAAAATATAAAGGTTAGAGTTTGGAAATTCATTCAGAAAAAATATGGGTTTACCAATATGAATTTTTTCTGCCCTTCTGAAAATAGTGAGAAACTTTCGTGCTTTTTCTGCTCGTTTTTATAAACTTATTTTTATATTTTTAATAATATTCCTGTAAAATCCACCAGTGCACCATTTAGGACAGGGCTAACCAGAACACCAAATATTAACGTCAGCGAGTTTATGCTCAAAACTTTATTTGTATTGGATACATCAGTAAACTCACAAAGAGAAGTATATTGACAAGAAACCGGCAAAGCATAAAATATTCCAAAAAAACTTGCCCAGATTGCAAATGATAAATAATCTTAAATGGGAGTCATAAACGTATTAAATAACCATAGATTTTAGAAAACAAGCTTATTTCTAAAAAGTTCGAATTGTCTATTGATGCTTTTCAGGGAATCAGCAATGCTGATTCAGCATAACTTGAAAAATTTTTCGTTAGGGATGATCATGTAATAACCCCTATTCACACTTTTGTGAATATCAAGGCCCTAATTAGGAAAAGAAGTGTGTTTTCAAGTAGTTGGGCCGGGATATTCACAAAAGTGTGAATTGGGGATAATAGAGATAATATTTTTCTCTATTTCGGAGAAATATTGTCGAAAATTAAAATGTATTTCAGCCAGTATAACGAATGTTTTATGATTATAAATACTATTAAAAATAATTCAAAAAAGGTGTGGGTGTCGCTGATTTTGACTTTTCACGAAGATATTTCTGATAAACTAGCAGAAGCTGATAGATTTCCAACAAACTTTGGCATCTGAGAACAACTCTTCACGGTGACTTTTAATTTCACAGTAGTCTGATACAATCCCACCTACGCCGACACCTACGCTTTTAAAAAGCCTTCGAAAAAATCACTCAAAACGTGTTTTCTTGTTCAATTTTCCTTTCAAAGGGGAAGGATATGCCAATTGATGTAATTGCTGTGTATTTTCTACTATTTTCAATGGTCTTTCACTTTAGTTTAAATGATCAAACGTTAAACTAAAATATATTGTTGTTTAATTGTTTTTCATAATTTTCATAAAATAATATCAGAATTAAGAACAAACTCGTCAATCATTTTACAAGAACAGTTTTCGAAACCGTCAATTTCATTTCAGCACCTAATAACTCGTTGAGTTTATATTCAAATTTATCCAATATTACAGAAAATGAAGTAGCAAAATGTTGAACAAAGTTCCTAAACGATAATTGCAAGTTTATGCTTACGCAAAACCGAAAAAATAATTTTCGTAAACGTGCTAACAAAGATTTAGTGCAATAAATGCATTAAAGTTCTTGTTGAAAATTATCATTTTTTCAATTTTTCTTAGTCGAAGAACAAACAATAGAAAGATTCATTTTTGTTAATAAACCAGATTCACGTGTTTAAAAAAATTTTCCCTATCAGTTTTAAACAGCAAATTTATTTTTGCCATTGCTTTCATATTTACAAAGAAATTTCTGATATACGCGAAATTTAAATACAACCCCAAAATAAACTTGTCGAAATATTGAATTTTTACTAGTCGCAATCAGTTTTTCAGACCCGATTTATTAAGAAATGATATTTTGTTTCTTCAATTTATCAAACAAAGAAACTTTTTTGTGCACGCAAATCGGCATATGATATGCCGCATATCCAACCCCCTTAATTCTAGCTAGTTTTATGATTATATACACATTTAACTTGTTAATTTGAGACGAAAGGTGGAATTTTTAGCTTCAATTAAGTGGTAATTTTTAGCGGAAATGATCTTGGTGTCCCAAAACCAATTTCACACTGAAGTGAACTCGAGTTGTTTTGGAACATTTTCGATTGAGAGGAGACACGTCGTCAAAAATTAGTAAACAACGTCTTGCACCATTCTCGGTAGGATATCGTACGTTTCAGCGAAAATAATTCATATTACGATGCAGGCAGACGTACATATATAATCGCAGAGTGTGCAATTGTTCCACTTTATACTCTTACACCTTTTTTATAATATATTTAAATATTATCTTATACCGTGCAGTCGATGTTTAATGGTAGATGATAACAATAAAACATTCCGTTCCATGGTAATATTTGTTAAATTTAAGTTATCATTATAACAGAAAAAAAGGTCGAACAACTTTCCACCAATGAGCGCCCGCTAAAAAATGTGGACATTTTTATTTCAAAATAAAATCAATTCATGAAATTTAATTGAATACGTAAAAACGGGCCAAAAAATTTTTTATTATGATGGTACGAAAAGTGAAAGAAAATTTAATCAAAAAGGCACTCTTTTTCATTAATAAGGTAGAAAATAATCGAACGCGCTCATTGGTTGGTGAAAATACTCATCAGTAAACACTTTTCATGTCACATGAATACCTCTTTTAAAGAGCCATTTCGCCTCTATTGCATTACTGTGGTTTGCGTCTATAATGACAGCTGAGATTTTGCCATATTGTCTTGAGCTTTTGGTGCTGAAGTTTCGGAAGTCATTTTAATAATAAAAAAATATTTTTGAGAAAAATAAGTGAAGACCTTTTTTTTTTGCTCTTCATCCATATTTTTACGAAAAAGAGGTGAATTTTTGATATTTTTTGGAAAAAAAGACCCATTTGAATTTTTTTTGCCATATTGTCCTTATTGAGGGACAGACCAAAGTCAAAAAGCGTAGGTTTTGCCCATATTTCTGCCATATTATCCTTATAGAGGGTGTCCTTACAGACGAAAACGACAGTACATTATATTTTTGTAGGATGAAACAAAAATAATAAAATTTGACTTTTTCGCGGCCTTATTTTCTTTGTTTTTCGTTCCACGAAATTATACTTAGTTTTTCTGGCACATCTCGTGGGCTGCAGAAATCCCCGTCGTTTTGCCTTACACACAATTTTTACCCCTAAACTGTAATCATAAATTTCGAGAATAAATTCATCAGACCAATCAACATAATAAAAAATGCCACGAACAACGATTGCCCATATCTCCGAACTATAGGAAAACTTGACAAATAGCCACCAGTCGGTCTTGATATTATATCTAGTATATTCATAATAAAAAGAATAGAAGCAGGTTCATAATCTTTAAGCCCAATTGATTCGGAAAATGGTGCGAAGAACGGAAATTGTGACTGAAAAATAAAGGTTTAAATTTAGCAAAAATTCGAAATTTGGAAATAGATTTTTCCATTGTTTTCACAAATCTATTATAAAATGAACTGAAATTTTTCTGGTAATTTTGATTCGTTTGGATTTTTTCGAAAATAGATCCTTTTGATGTTCTTGACTTTCAAATATTTCGAAATGCGAAAGTATGAAAACATCTCTTGAATTCTATAACACGAATTTCTTTTAGTTGTTTTTTACCTGTTTGCCACTCTGCAGAAAGAAAAATCCGATCATATACAAAATGAGACTTGGGCTGAATACAGATTCATCGTCATTGACATTATTACAAGTCTTATTATTTTTCTTCGGTGTATCTATCATCAAAAGAGCTGCAATGAATAAATGCGATAAAATGCCAGCAAGTATCAAAAAAATTTGAGATATAGTAAAATGATAAAGAAGAAATCTCCAAAGAATCGGCATTGTTGCTGCACCGAGGGGCGTTCCCGTAGTTGCGATTGAAAGTGCTAAACTTCGATTTTCAGGCTGGAAACAATTTGATACTACAGATGTTCCGCGGATTCTATAGCATCCATTTCCAAGACCAAGAAGTGAAATGCAAACCATCAAACAATATATATTTGGGCTTTATTGGTGATTAAAGAAAACTGAGAATCAAAGTAAAATAAGAAATATCGAAATCGATTTTTGCTCAACAATTTTGAAAGTTTCTATTCTAACCTTGTAAAATAACTTTTTGAGGCTATTTCAAATACCCATGTGTTTTAGCTTTTGGGGTGTTTCTCCGAGGAGATTCACGCTTAACCAATCAGAGCGCGACTTGGTTAGTTAATTTAAGGGGCGTTTCAATCTCCCCGGGGACACCCCAAAAGCTAAAACACATTCGGTATAATATCGAGAAACTACAAAATGTACTTTAATTCTACAGAACATTGATAATTCATTAGTAAAATCGGGTATTTATAGGATAATTCCCCTAGTGGGTTGCATAAACAGATGTCAGTATTTGGCCCAAATCAGCTGAGCGTGACTTTTAGGTACTTCTAAAAAGTGTGATTTATGACTTTATTGCACCGCTGATAACATCAGCTTACCTAAAAAGGCATGATTATATCAGAATGTAGATAAAATACATTCACTTGGTTTAATACCGCCTCGACGCATGTCAGCGCGAGAGAAAGTAACAACAAAATTATGAAAAATCAGCGAAAATAATGATGAAAATTTGTTTTGTGCGTTTCATTAATATAAAAATTTTTCTCGAAGTTAAAGTTTTCCAAATTAGGATTTAACAATAAAGCCTTTTTTCGATTTTTAGCTTATTTTCATGTAGGATTTTTAGGACAGTTGAATTTTAATTACGATAATAAAAAAATGTTGCAATTTTTTGTCAGAATTTTTCCTGTTTTTAATGAATAGACAATTTCTGTTTTGGTTAAGGGGATCGGTGCATTTTGACAGATACAGATATGAGCTCTTGATGAAAAACGCTTTCTGGGTTTATATATCCCCCTCAATATACCATAAAAGTAATGTTTCATAATCCAGGCAACTTTTGTGACTACGGGATTTTCGTATTATTGCTTTTTTAGAAAATTTTGAGTTCGAATTAAACTTTTCGAATTCGACAAATTAGGAAAAAATTTTGAAAAAAGTTCCAAACATTGTAAAAAAATTCCTTATTTTTCGTTAAATATCTAAAAATCATATGACATGGTTTTCATCATTTTTTGTTCAAAAATTTTCAAACTTATTTTTCTGGTATCATCGGTTAAAAATATTGAGAATGCCACCATTTATTTTATTCAAATATGTACAATTTACATTGTAAATAATAGAACTGTAAAATTCGTGCCTGTTTAGCCCCGTTTTTTCACTGTAAACATAACTTTGAGACGAGTTTTACTATTAATATGCAGTAAATATAGCCCAATACATTTGTTATGCCTGTAATGATAGAATTCAAACTCTGACAAGTCTAGGGCTGCCACGGTTAAAACCATTATATTAGAAACAAAATTCTAAAATGGGTAATTACTTTTATGTTTTAAGTAAAAAAATTGTGGTAGCCCGCTTCTTTATGTAACAAACGTCATAAATAAATGCAAATAAATCTACAAAAATGTCCTCGTTTTGTTTCTCCGCTCTTGTTTATACTCTGAATCATAATTTTTGCAACGAAACTACGGTCTGGGAGAAATTTTTATTTCACCGAAACTTGCCAAATTGGTAAGCAGACCCATCCACCACGTAACATTTATTTCATTAAACTCATGAAAAAAAATATTTCTTTCGATGTGCTAAAATTTCGGATTTTTTCAAAAATTTAAATTTTCGATTTAAACGTACGTTTTTGACGTACGTAGTAGAAATCGTATAAAATCAAATCAATTTAGTTTCAACTGGTGGTCAAGACCGTTTTTTACGGCTTCTAATTAATGAAGAAATAAATTTTACTTGAACTTAAACACTTTTGATAGCAAACGCGCGATTTTTGGGTGTTTTTCAAAAGACGATTTATAAAGTAAAAATGATTGATCTGAAAAAATCAGATCATACGAAGTAAGCATAAAAGTGGAAACTTTTGTTCGAATAAGTTTTATCCGAAAATTTTAAAGTGGCAAAAAGTTTATCGTCGAGAAAAAAAATTGAATAAGTGCAAATATTTCAAAATGCACCGACCCCCTTAAGTTTCCATAACATAAATAACATCGAATTCCAACTAATTTTCCACTAATTTCCAACTAATTTTTTTATGTATATTTTATTATTTAGAACTACTGAAATTTGACGGACTAAGTCAAAATATGAGGTTGTCCAAAAATAAAAATGTTACAGTAAAATCAAGACGAGAGTTTACGTAAATCATAAAAATAATATATCTTGCAAAAACTAAAAAGTTTCCTTGAAATTTACAAACTATCTTTTTCAAATTTTGATTGTTTTTCATTGAAATTACATTCCTGAAAGATGCACCTAGTGTTGCCAAGAAAATTGTTGTTGAGCATAAAAGACAAATTTTCCTGATCGGTAGTTCAACGGTATACCTTGATAAAAACCCCAACCAATCTGCATAGATAGCCAAGTACACGCTGAATAAAGTAAAAGAAACTTATAATATCGGATCGTCCTGACTCTTCGTCCTATAAACTTCACAGAATGAACTTTCTACATTTTTTTATCATAAAAAAATGAAGAAGGTTCATGTTATAAACTGAAGCTTATGAATAAGGTAGGCAATTTTTAGGCTTATCTTGTTTAATTGAAGCAATGTATCGGATGAATTCTTGAGACTTTGGGCCGATATCTATATCCGTGAGTATACACTGGCGTATCGTAACAGGGTTTAAAAACTGTGGCCGAAAAGTTGTATATTCGAAAATCGAAACCGAGTGTCAATTTTCTTTCTCTAGCTCAACTTTATGTGCTACACATAAATCATCAGGATACGAGCAATTTCCCAATCGAAAGAATTCTCCCTAAGAATGTCACAATGTTGTCACAATGTTAAAACAAATACTGCATATAAGAAAATGCATATTGCTATATTTCATTGCAATATGCATTTTCAAATATGCGGCATTTTTACATTGCCACAACATTGCCACAACAATTTCAAGCGTCAAAAACTATCCTAGATCCGAAATTTTCAAATTCATATGACCTTTTTAACGGGTGCTCATTTTTTGCTCGGGAGGCCTATACATATCCCTTTATGACCTTTTGCTTAATCTAAGAGATGCGGGCTGAAAAGAAGAGAAAGCGGCCTCATGAGTGACTAGAAGGGGTCTTAGGAGTGTTAGGATTGGCTCCCTCAACCCACATCTCTTAGATTAAGCACAAGGTCATAAAAGGATTTTTCAATGAAATTAATTTTATTGAACTTATTTTTACAAAAATATGTTGAAATTCATTAAGAAATGTCAAATCTTAAGTGAAAAAAAATAATTGAGCTAGATAATTCAAGAATAATCAATTCTCAAAAATATGTCGATTTGAAATAAGGAATTTCAAATGTCAAAAATGGGTAAAGATTGTATCTACAAATGTATTTTTCTCTCTAGCACCCTTAGCGTACATAATTTCAAAAGTTCATAATATGTTTATTATAAGGTCGGCCAGAGAATTATTTCGGTTGCATTTTCAAATGAATTTGACGACCTTGAAGTTGACCTTCAACTTTGATTCTGGTTGACCGGGTGGTCATTGTCGTATTAATCAGAAGTAACCAGACGGAAACAGCTTTAACTTCTGTTTGCGATATAAAATATACTGGCTTTTAATTTGCTTATATCAGAGTTGGCTAACTGACCTTCAGTTACTGAAAACATAAAATTTCTCTACAAGATGAGTTAATAAAATCAATCCTCATTTTTGACTTTTGAAATTCCTTATTTCAAATCCTCCGGAAAAATAGGCTTTGAGAATTCGACCAGTTCCTTGTGGATTTGAAACATTGTACTTGACTTGCCAAGACGTGTAAAACATTGTAAAAGATTTCATAACACCTCCATAAAATACATGAATAATAAAAACAGCAAATACAACATTCCATGGATCTTTTCTTCTCTAAAAAAACTTATTTTTCTCAAAACCAGCAATTCTAATTTCACTTTCCTCCATTTTTTGTAAAATAACGTCTTGTTCGGCTAGTAAAGCACAAAAAAACTTTCTGATTTATATATATTTTTGTAATTTGAGATAAATGTTTAGTGATGCAATCCCGACGTGACCGTTAGAAATGTACTATTTTTGATGTTATATCAAATTTTTTCTTTGTCTTACAAAATTTGAGATGACCGTGAACTCGTCGAATGCAATTTTGGCAGCTCGTTAGGAGGTTGTTAGTAACAACTTGTAACAAGTTACTTGTTACATTGACTTTTCAATCAGAAAGATAAAATAATGCCCTGAAAATATATTCGTAAAAAATATTCTGAACAACTTGGTTTTGCGATCCCCGAGGTACTCGATATTTCCGCTAGGGGTATAGAACTCAAATACTGTATTTTGTAGTCCCTGAAATCAGTGACCCAAATCAGCTGTTTACTTTTAATACTCGAACCAGAAATAAATCGGGCAATAAAGGACTCCTGCGTAGCCTTATGTTCAGGCGTAAATAAACGTCTAAAGACATCAATCCGATTTGGCAGATTGAGTCAAAAATCAGAGTCACAACGGCCATATATTTTAAAATATTTCTGGGAGGAGATAGTTTTTCCGACGGAAATAATTGCCCAAAAACGGTAGTTTTTTCCATATTTTAGACAATTTATATTATATGATTATCAATAGAAACATCTGTCGGATAAAGTTTGAGACCTACCACTTATAAACACAATTATGTCATTTCAGTTTGCTGGCGATTATGTGTGAAGGATTGTAATGCATACAAAAAAATCGATTTATTTATTCCCACAAGCTATAGGATAGTTTTTAGCAGATGGCTTATCTGACATTTCCTTAAAAGCCCTGTATGGATAATTTTTAATCGTGAAATTCAATAAAGCAAATAAGAGGGGGGAATATCCTTTTCACACTTTTTTATATCCCGGCCCTACTAACTAAAACACACTACGGTTCCTAATCAGGCGGTATATTAACAAAAGTGTGAATAGGGGTATTATGTGATCCAAATCGCACGTTCAGATGCCCTCTGAATTGCTTTATTGGAATTTTCACGATTAAAAATATCCGTACAAGGCTTAAGGAAATTGTAGATAGCCATCTGTAAAACTATCCTTACGCTTGTGGAATAAATAAATCGATTTTTGTATGCATTACATCTTCTCACTACATAACCGCCACAAACTGAAATGACATAACTTTGTATAAGTGGTAGGTAACACTTATCTCGAGTAACAGATTTTCTTTTTTTCGATATATATTTCTAAAATATGGAAAAAACTACCGTTTTTTTGGCAATTATCGTCGGAAAAATATCTCCTCCCAAGAAATATTTTAAAATTACATTCCATTTGTTTTCAACCTAGCTAACACAAAAAACAAACTTAAACTCTGAGCACTCTTTCAGATTTAATCCTAAAAACTCGAATATCACTTTTTAATGACCCATGATTATGACTCATAAGTTAGAGCATGAGCAATTTTCTAACAAAAAGTGGTGTTCGATTATTTTGAAAATAAGCTCAAAAGGAAGTAACTAAAACACTGTTCAGAAAGTTGGCTAACGTCATGAATCATGACTCATGATGATATTTTGAAGTTTCAGGGGTTAAATTGAAGCAAACGTTATTTTTTAATTTCATTTTGAGAAAAACCATGCGAAATATTTTTATTATAATTTGGTCGGTAGTACACTTTGTTATCACTCCCAATTAATTTGTAGTATTTTAAATGCCCTGATTGTCTCATACAACCAGCCAATTGTGTTTAAATAGAGATTTTATAAAATATTGAGAGTCTCAATTTGAGCCATTTTGTATCGTCAAAACTTAAGCCTGGTCATTTGAATGAATACTTCATTGAATAATTCATTGTAATTTACAAATCAATCATCAAAATTAATAAAAATTATATAAGATAAGTTTATTTTATAGATGATATGTACAGAAATATTTACAAAACGTCATATATTCGCTCCGAAAGCATTATACAGTATAATTTATACTTTTTTTCTTATTGTTGTTTATAATTGACCTTCTTTATCATTGGCTACTTGAGCCCATTTATCCGCATTAAACCCGCCCGTCCCAGTACCACCAGTTCCCGAACCGGATGAACCAGAACTATTTCCCGAGGTTGGTTTCCCAAGTGCATCCCCAACATAAATGTACTCTGGTCGCAAAACCACAATTTTTTCAACGTAAACTCGGCCAACATCGGTTAAACATTCTCCAATTGTTTTTAATCCCTCGTCCAGCTCACAACAACTGTTACTAGCAAAATATTGGTAGAATGCACCAGTTGTAGATTGACAACATGATAAAACTTCGTTGTTTGGGTTAGGAATTTTGTTTGGATTTCCCACGCATCTTTTGTAGTTTTGGTATTTTGGGCGCGGTTGTTCCAAAGGCTGGAGAGCATTTGCGAGTTTATGATCACATTCGCATACTGAACGCTCAATTGTGCCTACTTCGTCAACTTGAATGAGATTAAAATTATTGAATGTTTAAATTATTTTCTAAGTTTCAAAAAATAATTTCGATTTTCTTTATGAAATTTCTGGATTACTTACAAATTAAAAAAAAAGGATTTTTTTACTGCGAGTGCAAAAAACGTAACATTTTGACACCTGGCTTTGTATTTTAGAAGTGAGTTAACCGAAATCATCACAAGATAATTATTTGCTGAACAATAAAAAGGCGGGTTTCAAAAATTTTTGTTTGTTCCTACCGTCTTGACAAATTGATCAAAGTTTGAAATTTAAAATTGTTATGTTTATCATTTGTATGTAAGTTATTACTAAAATTCGACATGCAAATTATCAATAAGGCTTTTTGAATTACAATTTTTTTTATTACAATTTCACATATTTATCAACTTATTTAATTGAGATTCAAAAAGCAAGAGATTGATTCAAATTCTTGAATAGATCAAACGTCTTTTAAAATGTTTTTACTTACTGCAAATATTAGAATCTTCATTAAATCGATATTTTGGTAATTCTGGAATTGTAGTGTCTGATAAAACATCCATCGCACATCTCATGCAATATTTCCAGTTATTTATTTCCGAGTCAATCTGGTCTACTGGAGCTGCTGCGTTTCCCAAAAATGGATTTAAACTTCCCATACCAACACAGCCATAATCGTTTAGTGCCCGATACGCAAATTTTGGTGCGATTAAGTCTAGTAGACTGTGAACATCATTTCGGATTGGAACCATTTTCAAGGTTATGCATCTCCGTTCTGTATCACGGCCATATTTATCAATTGCTAAAAAGCAAAAGTCGAAAATTCTCTGTTTTACTTGCTCCTCGGTAGGTAACCAGGTACAAACGGCTCGTCCCGTTTTTTTGTCGAGTTTGCTGCATTCAATACCTTGTGGACTATTCAAGGCTTTATATTTTCAAATTTCATTAAATTTTGAAACTTTTAATAATAAAATTTGGTGAAATTTTCAAACCAGAAATGAAAAAATTTTGTAAGATGAAAATTTGAAGTTTGAAAAAGATGTTTATCATAAATTATGATTCATAATCAACCAAAAATAAAAAAATAATTTGATACTCTATCAAAATATTTTTGAAGCACTGAGGCAAATATTCTAAGCCGGTAGGGCCCGCTGGGAGACAAATTATTAATTTCTTTGGTAGGAATCTTTATAAGACAATTTTGAAATTTTTTTCATAATTTTGTAAAATTTTGAAACTTGAAATGATTAAATTTTGGAAATTTTAAGCTTGAAAAATGAACAAAACGAATTTGAATAAAAAATGCTAGAACCTTTAGTAAGATTGAAACTTTTTTAATGTGAGGTGTAACATTATTTCCAAAGCTATCAAATTCATCTGTGTTGTTTAAAAGCCTAGCTATTATACTGAAATCGATTTAAATCATATTTCACTTCCAAATTTTCGTAATACATTGCTCGGAGATTAATCGTTATCTTACCCGTCACTTGCAGCTCAACGCCTGCTTCTGGACTAGGATAAATTAACTGTGGTGGTTCGTCGCAGTAATAAGGATTATTCGTAAATGGATTTATGTTGTCATCTGTATCCCGCCCAGTTCGCTGTAATTTTGAATGCTTATGGTCATCGTGGGAGAAAATATCACCCCAAATAAAACTGAGATTTTCGTCATTATCCACAAGATGGTATTTATTGTCAACCCGGTTATGATCACGAGTTACTGTAACCATGTTACCAGTTGCTTGAGGGGTCCAGACTGTAGCGAGAAACTGAATTGGAATTGATGATTTGACCAGACCATCAGCATCCAAATCTTCAATTTGAATCGAAATTGGTTTAACTCCAGCAGAAATAGTATCCTTTTCTAGGTTATATGAAATGCCAATACAATCACGTTGTCAAAATTTCAAATTTGAAAATAATGACTCAGAATTTGTTCAATAAATGAAGTCAGAGAAACTTCTGACAAATATTAGGCAATAATTAGTAAAGAAAAATAAAATTTCTCTAAAATTTTGTGATCAATTTCGTGTCAAAAATGTGAAACATGCATTTTTAGATATCGGCAAAATATTTTGAACAAAAGTGGCCAAATAAACGTTTTTAAAATGTACTTCTAATTAAGTATTAGGTTTTTGGCGATCAGCATTTTTTAACAAAATAATAAGAGTACTTTTTCGAAAAGCAAAAGTGATACAAAACATATTCTTGCTTCTGAAAATTAGAAACTAAATTGTCGGATATAAATAATGAGCGAATGATAAGAACCTCGACAAATTTGTATGGTCAATGTATCAGTGAATTCTGAAAACATTTTGACAGTATTCAGTCTTTGATTCAGAGTGGTTCTTTTTTACATATCTCATGATAAAAAATATTCATGATAATTATTATAAAATAAAATTATTTCAAAGATTTAATATTGGTTTTTATCATCAGATCGAATGCCCACTGATGATAATTTTCCCGAATAAATCATGAAGATTATTAGCCAAGATATTAAAACAAATTAATGATTTCTGTAGAACATCTTATATTTATGCAATCAGCTGTGATTTGTGATATTTTGGCCGGAATAGACATCAAAAATATGAATAAGATTTCCCATTGCGTGGAATTATAAGTTCATAAAATGATTTTTGCCAAAATAAACCTTGGCCTTTGTGCCATCATACCAAACTACACAATTTCCATCCAGGGTCAAAGACTCAAAATTTCCTCCAGCATGATGCCCATTTTTTGCTTCAGCTTGTGTCGACCATCTACACCTTATCTCATCTCCATCTTTGTCTGTGGGGTTCAAAGCAATGTATTGTTGGGGACAACCAGTCATAATTCGCCAAATTGGTGGAACTTTCACGAGGTATACGATTTTCTTCGAGACAAACAGGTTTTGTGTTTTAGTAATATCTTGAGATTGTAAAAATTTCTCGTTTAAAACACTTCACTTCCAAAATGATTAATTTCATTATATCAACTGAATGAAAGACGAGTAATTGAGATAAAAATTATTTAATTTTTTTAGATATACTGCTATTTTTATAAATTTCAAATAAAACAATTAAAAATTATCGACACAAATCGTAAACCACACTTTAACTTGAGGCGAATTATTGTCAACCACGTTATACTTGGCATACAGTTTAAAAAATCCATCCACAATTACTGAGCCATCATCGTCAGTAATATCAACCCAGCAGCAATTTTGGAAATAGTATTCAAAAGGTCCCTGTAGACAGGAATTTACAACTATTTAACTAAAAAAATAGTAATTATGTCCAAAGAACAGCAATTTACGGTCTGATCGATCATAAACTATTCTTTAAATCAACATGTGAATTATTTCTATTGAAATTAGAAAAAAATTCGTTTAGACGATTTTTCGGTCAAATTTTGTTGATTTAACTCCCAACTGCGTTGGCAAAAACAAGGAAAATTGTTCTGGTTTTTTGAGACGTAATAATTATATATTTAATTCAATTTAAAAATTGTATTTTATTTGACATGTTTCGCGTTTTGCATCTTCAGAGTTAGAAAAAATCGAAAATTATAAGCAAAAATATTTTTTTGTGGCGAAAAATATATTTTTCGACACAAAAAAATATTTTTGCTTATAATTTTCGATTTTTTCTTACTCTGAAGATGCAAAACGCGAAACATTTCAAATAAAATACAATTTTTAAATTGAAATAAATATACAAAAACAAGGAAGTGTATAAAATTAAATGCATCTGAATACTGCAATTATGACAAATAGTTAACTGAAAATGGCTGTTTAGCCGAAATGTCAACTAAAAACTATCCTTGATAGAAATCAAGTTTAAAGTGTCAGACTTTTGAAGATTTATATCGACTAATTTATAAAGCAAGTTGTTTCAAATTACAATGATCTTAAAATTTACCCGAGCAGTTTTTATGATAAGAATCTTTAATTTTTATTAAAAATCGAAGCTACGTTTTAAGCATTTACTGCCAACCAAAATATATATTCATATTCATTTAAAATTTAAACTTTAAATACTATTTCAAAAATAATATTAATTCGACGTTGCCGTATAAATTATACGGTACAATTCTGTTCAATCTCAGGTTCGGATTTAAAACAATGTATTACTTTCTTTAACAATGTTCAAATAGCTAAAAATTAAAACTTTGAGCAAAATTATAGATCAGTTTTGAGTCGCATAATACGATAATTCATGCTGAAATAAAAATCAAGTTTATGCTACAGAACCTTAATTTAGAGTTTATACCATTTTGCTTCATTTTTCAAATTTGTCGATTATTTATTATCGTTAACACCATTGTAACTATGTTACGACACTAAAATTACATTTTTACTGATGATGAGATCTCGAATATAAATTGTACTTCTTAGACAAACCGTGAAGTTTGAATCAAGTTATTGGATATTCAGTGAGTCTTTAGCCCGAGTTTGGTTGAATTTCGGTCTTTGCAAAAAAAAATTTTAATTGCAAGTTAAACTATTAAAAATTGGTTCACAACATAACTTTTTTTGCTAAGGGGCTCCAAAATATATGTAGGTTTATTTTAAAGCTATTGCGAACATGACTTATTTACTAATTACAGTATTAACTTTAATCAAAATATCTTTGAGCTAATAGGCTTTGTATTCCTTCCTGTGGTTTTGAAATTTTATCCTCGACATATCCGTAGCACCATTGTGAGTAAACAAATCCAGTAGTTTCTATATCATTCACGATATAAGTTGAATCGTAAACTCCACATGTTGAATTATCAGCCTGTAGTAACGTTAAATACTTTGAACAAGATTTTTTGGTTTTTCAAGAGACCTTCTCAATATTTCAAAATTGTGATGGAATCAATTTATTTGATCAATTTCATGAATTGTTTTTTTTTCTAAAGTTTGGCGTAGAAATTGTATAAAAACTAATTAAATCAATTGAATTCGGTAGGCTCATCCGTTTTTTGCGTCAACAAATTAATAAAGAATAAAATATTGAACACGAAAAAAAGAAAAAAATGATTCCAGCTCAATTTAAAAGCCTTTGATACCGTTTTTGTGTTTTTGCAAAAGACAATGTATAAAGTAAAACTATGGATCTTAAGGGAGTACCCCACGCGGGTTTTATTTCGGCTCTCAGACATGGTAGAAACCTAATTTTTATCGCATTCTCATTTTTGTTATCGGTTTCAATCGCAAAAAAATTAAAAAAAAAATTTTTCGATGTAAAAAAAATTTCCTATTTTTTCTAAGTATAAATTTCTTTCTATTGTTTAACTTTTAAAGTTGAAATCCGTTGACGCTGATTTTTTGCTGCATGAGTTCACTTTGATTTCAATCTTAAAAAATGAATAAAAAATTTTAATTTTTCGGAAAAAAATTCTGAAATTTTCTTAGATTGATAAAATCGATGGACCTTAATTGGGCTCTCAGACATGGTAGAATGCTAATTTTATCTCATTCTTAATTTTGTTATCGGTTTCATTCCAAAAAAATTAAAAAAATAAAATTCGATGTAAAAAAATTCTATTTACTTCTAAATTGACTCGTCATTTTCAGCTTATTTTGACCAGGAATTACGTGTTTTATGGGAAAGACACCGATACATACATTTCACTGTGTGAAATTAACTGAACTGTTTTAAAAAATATGAATTTGTTGAAAATATAAAAAAAATTATAATCTTCCAAGAAAATATTTTATCTGTATTTTTCAGGAAGCAAAACTTTGACTGCGCATTAAACCATAACTACAAAAGATAGCAAAATACTGAGCGCATAAAAAATCACGAACTCCAATTTTTAGAAGTGCTTTTTTCCGCAAAAAATTTGCTTACTGAGCTCCAAATGAAATTGAACTAGCGCTCAGGGTACCAAAAACAGCCATTTTGAGGACTTTATCAGTGATTGTAGGCAAATTTAAGGAAAAAAATAATATCTGAGCGCCATAACTTTTTTAACTAAAAAATTAGTATGCTCACAAAAAATCAGAAAATTATGTCAATACATCGCTATGAAATTGAACAGATAAAAGTCGAAAAATGACTTTTTGGACCTGGGTCTTAGAACATGAAACTCAAGCAACTATTATTCAGCTCAGAACAAACGTTTGAAAATCACAAAATGGCTTAAAAAACAGATTATACAAATTAAGGTAAAAGTTTTTACTTTTCGTTAAGAAAATTTGTTCGAAATTTCTGATGTGGCAATAAGTTTACCATCAAGTGAAAAAAATAAAACAAATGCAAATCTTTTTCTGACCATCTTAAGGATTTTCGATTTATCGAAAGTTAAAAAATTGCGAACCAAAAATTTTAACATAATTATTTTTCCACAAAATGACCAAAAATGTCGATTTCATATGGTGTTCGAATTAATATATTACAAATTCAAAAATATTTGCAAGTTCTCGAAAAAATTATAAACGTTCCTGTAATAAGCAATGTTCGTACTCCATTGTTTCACTTCTCTTGGTCTTTCTCACATGAGATTGCCAGCAAATGGGTGTATATCCCGAAAAGCCGCGGCGATAATTTAAAGTTCTCGTCAGTACCAAATTTTGATCTTCATCGACGTCTTCTGAAAATTGAAACGATCCAGATCGGAAGTGAGATCCAAATGCAAAAGATATTAAAAAGCTTATCAACTTCATTTTGTTCTGAAGAAAGGGAACTATCTGAAGACAATGAATTTTTGGTTAATCTAGACGACGTTTTATAGGATCTTTTATACGGTGGTGTCGCATCTCAATTTATGTAATATAGTGGTTGAACCGATATATTCGTAGACTTTTAACGATTTACAAATACCACAAGTCTTAAATAGAATCATTTTTCCAGTCATTTAAAGTATAGAAACGATTTATGACCACCACAAATAACCACGAATACCGAAAGAGAATTGGTGATATTCTAACATTTCGTAATGTTACAAAACGTTTATCATTTTAGCTACATGTATTTAAATGGGTCACCTGCTTAATCAATCGTTAAGTAATCTTCTACTATTATAATAATGTGATGCGTAGGTGAGATGAGGCGACAGTCGAGCTTTCCCTTCAAAAAACCTTCTCGAAGGTTCGATTTTGGTTACAAAGATCCACAAAATATTATTAGGGTAGTACTATATATTGGATGAGACTAATATTGGATCGGATAAAAAATCCAGGAAATTTGTCAGTGTATGGGATTTGATCAATCCAGTTTTTTTGGTACCGTAAAACATTAATCTTAACAATTTTTAGTATTATATTTTTGCGTAATTCAGAATAAAAAAAAACAAAAATGTCATTAAAAAATCTAAAACGGTTTCAGATGAAAGTAGATATGAAAAAATGTCGATTTCTGAAAATACAAAAATTAGCTTCGAAATTTCCAATATTTGCTTCAGATTTTTTTGAGTCGAAAATTTGAAGAAAATATTTGAGAAATTTTATAAGTATTACCCAAAATTTCAGAAATATTTCCAGATATTTAATTTGATCAATTATTGATCATCAATACTTAAAGAATTCCAAATTGGAAAAATACGAGAAAGTTTTAACAAATTGTTAACAAAAAGTATTATACTCAAAACAATTTCAGGAGTAAATCAGAAAAAATATGTACGGTTTTTGCTCCCTTTTTTCCAATTTGCATAACTTGGTATTTGCTAATGAGAACGTTAAATTTTGGCAAATACCTACGTCTTTTCCAGATTAAACCAATCAAAACGGTGGATTTCATGCAAATTGGAAAATAAGGAGCTAAAACCTTAAATACTTTAGTACTTAAATACTGTAGTAAATACTGTACAACAAATAATAACAACATTTTATTTTGGTTTTCTTGTTGTTTAGATATTGCTTATAAAAATTTGACAAATTTAGACAAAATTTGCTAGAATTTCAAAAATAAGTTGGATAGGTTTACGGTGCATGATATGAACTTAATATTGAATTAATTATTGTAGAGTAAGGTATTCACTTCGAACCCTTATAATAATACAAAAGAGGTTCGTTTTGTTATCATACTGGTTGGAAAAATCTATGATTTAAATCTTTAAAAAACAGGTTGTAGGGTCTCTTAATTAATTGTTTGGCATTTTAGAACTTTCAACTTCAAAGTGAGCCATGATAAAAACAATTCTTTCACATATTTTGTAAGCAGAAAACCTCGAAAGTTTACTTAAACTGTATTTCACATTTATATACATGACATTGTGATCTACGTTAAACCAACTGGTCAATCGAGCTTAACCAAATTAATAACGATGTAACCCAAAAACTGTTAGCTACGGTATTATGTTTAGCTAAGGCAACCTAAGGGGTATTTGTTTCAGTATAACTAGACAAGATATCAGCAAACGGTTTCTGCAAGTTAGCATATTAATAATTAATTGAGAACTCTGACAAATTTTTAATTTCAAATATATAAATACTCGAACGCTTCTCTGGATTACCATTCGCCCACTTTTTCTAATTTGGACAAGAAGCGCTCTTGAATTCGACTTGAAAAGATTACACAATTTGAATTTTGCAAGATCGTAAAATTTTTTTTTAATTTTTTCGAAATCAGAGCGGTTGGCTAAGTCATACATGTAGTCATAAATGTAGTTAATAATGATGTTATTTCTCACGGGTCAAAAGATAACTTGCGAGTCTTAGTTACTGTTCACAATTTCAGATAAACGTTGACATCCCCTCATTGTCTTTTCTCTCTTGTTAATATACTTTTGCTTATTTGCATTTTTGAATAACATTTTTTAATGAAAAAGTACTGAGTACAATTTGATTTTTTCAAATCATTATTTTTTTTAACCTTTAATTTTGGCGCAAATTTAATTTATTTTCATCCAATAACTATGCGGTGGTGCGACGCTTTTTTGCTTTAAGGGGTCGGTACATTTTGACAGATACGGATATAGGCTCTTGATAAAAAACTATTTACTGAGTTTATATATTCTTCTCAATATACCATCAAAGTAAATTTTTATAATCCAGGCAACTTTTGTAACCACAGAATTTTCGAATTATAGTCTTTTTAGAAAATTTTGAGTTCGAATTAACCTTTTTTTTGTATTTGATTTTTGCTATATTCAAATAGTCTTTTTACAACGGTTTGACTTTATTATTTATCTTCAGGTAATGAGTGAGAAACAGAAATATTTTTTAAGATCGAAAAGTTGACACAAAAAAGAAACAAAATTAATATGGCAAAACGGGCTCTCAGAAAATTGTCCTGTTGATAAGTCCAAAATCTTGATGTTTTTAATCTCAAAGAGTATACAAAAAACTAAATGATGTTTTTGAACCTTATAAATTTCAAAAATTGAAAATAAATATAATACATGTAGATTTAGAATCATTTAATAAAATAATAACAAATTTTAAACAATATTTTTCACACTCTGATGCATATAAAATTCAACTTACCGACGCAATAAAACGGGCATACGGACTTCCAAAGAATCACAAAGAAGGCATCCCATTACGCTCTATCGTATCAAGTCTGAACTCTATAACTTCCGGCTCAGAGGCATGTCTTCAAAATTTGATCTCGCCAATCACAAAAAATTGCAAATTTTCTGTAGAGTCAACTATTGAATTCAAAAAGCGCTTTTAAGAAATTCAAGGTTTCAACTCCGAGTAGTATGAGATAGCCACTTTTGACTGTGTAAGTCTTTACACCTCTATCAACATAGATCGGGTTTTAGAACATATTTTAAACATCATTTATTTAGAGCCTACCAAATATTTTCCACCAAAGACACAAATAATCACAATTAAAAAGTTCAAACGGCCAAAATTTTGGAACCCCCATCTAAACACACTTTAGAATCTTTTTTCAAAAATGTTGTAACTGATTTTAATAATTTTCACACATCAACTGGTTTTTACAAACCAACTAGTGGATGTAGTATGGGATCGAAATTATCACCAGGCCTGGCAATTATTTTTTCTAGTCTATTTGAAACAGAAATTATAGAGCCCCAAATTACTTCCAAGAAAATTCTTCGTTATTCTCGCTATTTCGACGATATTTTTTGTATTTTACGTAAGGGTTAAAAAAACGACCTGTTTAATAATTATGATACGGAATTAAATTTCACTATGAATGTTATGATTCATTTAAAACTCACTTTTTTGAACACTTCTGTAGTTTTGAATGAAAACAAAATTCACCTTGAAATGTTTAGAAAGCCAACTGCTTTTGATTGCATAGTTAATTATCAAAATTCGGTATCGCCAAAATCGTACAAAATTTCAGCCTTAGTTGGAAAATTACTATATACGCTGTATTACTGTAACAATAAAACCCCAACAGGTGTAGCCCTCGATACCGCAATTCAAGACACAAAAAATATTTTCTTAAAAATAGATTTTCACCTCAACTTATTGACCAAAAAGTGTCAGAACTAAAATCTAAAAATTTCCGACCATCTGATTGTAAAAAAAAGCGACAAGAGGATTTCGATAATCCAGATTTAGACCATCACACTTTGTCATTACCTCTCTAGTTTCAGATGCTCCCAAATAGCGTCCTCCATATATAGAATATTAAAAAATGTTACTCCATTTTATAAACTACAGATAGTTTTTACCACTACTATATGGATCGGCCTTTTCGGTTTAAAATAATCCTATTTGAATCACGCTGAATTAAGTATTTCGCGGTATTTTCGTGAAGGAGACATTAATCTCGTAGGTTTGAGGTGTTTGTGTGTGGGCTCCCGCTTTCAGAAAGCAACTCACGCTAAAACAGCCAAATCAGCCAATCAGAGCGAAGCAATTCGAATTAAAGATACAAAGTTTTATTTATTATGATTACATACAGAATTTAAACGCTTAAAAATAATTTCTAAACTCTAATTAAATACGATTTCATTCAAATTACTTTCAATTCAGAGTCAGTTTTTAAAGAGAACGAAACGAAGATAAATTAAGGAGAAATAACGAATAGAAGAATTTTAATACTCTGGCCAAAAATAGTGAAAATATTTTCATCCAGTTTACAAACTGGATGACCGATATTTAATGATAAGGCCACGATTAACACTCGACAAAATTAATTGAAAATTTCAAAAAGGTAGGATAATTTTAGCGAGATTTGTTTTAGATAAAAAGCAGCTACTGTACTATTTTCTCAGAGAGGACTTGAGGGATTTTCAAAATTTCAAAGGAAAGTTTGAGGAACGGTTTCGTGACTCACCGGAAAAAAATTTTGTGGCACACCAAATAACCGGTTTACCGTAAAACTAGTCAACTCTTAAGGGAGTTGGTGTCGCTGACTTGAGCCTCTTCCAAGGTCATTTCCCGCCAAACTAGCAAAGGTGATATTCCAAAACATTTGTACTATACAAAACAACCTTCGCCGTAATTTTGAATTTAACAGTAATCTGATACAATCCACCTACGCCGACACCAACGCTTTTAAAAAGCTTCTTAAAAAGACACGCAGTTGTACTACTTCTTTAATTATCATCATTTTTTATATTTTTGTGTGTGAGGCTCCGGAGAAGCCTAACAAATATGCAAAATGCTTTTGTTTAAAATTTTGCTTTCGGCGGCCAAAAAACGAAAACAAAATTATTGATTTATTTATGATTTAAATTGAAGTGCGCTGATTTGTTTTCTTTTGACGCTACCGAGTTAAAAATTGCACCAAAATCCTTAAAAGTGTTTTTAGTTACGAAAAAAATTATTTTGAAGCATTTTTCTGATTGGACAAGTCACCCGTCACTTTCGATTGTTTTTTAGAATGCGAAATTTCTGTTTAAATATATTAAAAAGTTGGTCCGACGATTTGAGTTTTGCAAAAATTGACTATTGAAAAAGATTATAAGTTAAAAACTGATTATAAAAGCTTGGCTTGCTTCAGTGAGTTGATCAGTGTGGAGAACAGGGACCCAATTCCATATTTTATACATTTCTTCTTGATCTTTAGGTTTTGAGTATGTTTTACGGCGGACATCAGGTGTCGGAATTATGGGCTTCATACATTTAAAACGCTCGCTTTTCACGATGTCAAAATCAGAGCAACTTTGAAAAAAAATTGAAAATATAAAAAACGCATTTTTTTGATTTGTAATTCGGAAAAACAATTTGTAGCCATCTGATGGCTGCAATCACATAGGACTTATAAACTTTGAATTGATGAAGAAATTAACCGATAAAAAAGGGTATACTATTTTCGTCGGATTTTTTCCCTTATCTTTCGCTATGAAAATTGTGTAGGCGTTATTTGCTACTGATAAACTTTAGATAAAAAAACTCGAAAATCGAAAGTCTTACATTATTTTGACAATAACCTTGATAATTTTTCCCATGTTATCAGTACTTTGTCTTTAATAGGTTTCCATTTATAACGGAGACGTTTTGGCTTGATTTGCTCACGTGGAAAATTTTCGGATTCTGATGTAGAAGTTGCCGGATTTAATGAACCTAAGGAATAGTATTTTAGACAAAATTGTCTTTTTTAACGGGCGTTTCGTGGCTGAGCGATAAAATCGCCGCATTGGCAAAAAAAGTTTGTGAGCGAAAACAGTTTGACATCAACTCTAATTTAATATAATAACAGGTATTAGGGATGATAACTTGGGTGAACTTTTCTTACATACTTGACTATTTTCTGAAATTTCTTTAAATTATTTATAAGATTTGAAGAAAACCCTGATAAAAAAAAATAATTTTTTGTCCGATCTAAATTGACAAATACTTGAACGGATCGACTTTGATCCGATCCGATCAAGTTTTTAAAATCTGCGATCCAATCAAGTTCGATCCCATTAGGTTTTTCAAAACGTTATGCCGACCCCTGAGCTAGATAATCCCTTTTTTATCTGTGGCAAAAGTTTATTTTTTCGAAATAAATTTACTTTTGAAATCACTAAAAGTGTCATGATTTCACGTAAATAAGTCGATTAATTCAGAGTATGTGAGCACCTGGGATTATCCGCGCAGTAGGAAATGAGCGCCCAGCCAAAAAATGACATCGGTTTCTGAGTTTTCCCTATTGTTCCTTGTTTCCTCACAGAGTATTCATCGTCAGAGCTGTCTGATGAATCATCAAATGTAAATTTTCTTTTTTTCATTTCACTCACGGGGAATTGAAATCGTTTTATAATTTGTTTAGGTATTAACCTCGAATTCTGATATAATTAAATATCTTTGAAAAAACCATCCTGATAATCTAGAACTCCCTGTTAGTCTGCGCGCAGCTCCGAACCCATTCATTTTGCTATTTAAATAAATTCATCGTATTTCTTAAGTCTACTGAGCCTGCAGAGAACGCTGGAAGTAATCACTGACAAAAAAGAGTAGGGACTTTTCGGATATTTTACGATTTACATCTTTCCCTGCAAAAGTGCGTTTATTCATTTTGCTATTTAAATGCAATTCACCGTTATTTAACTGTCAATCTGGGCCTGCAGGGACGCTGGAAGTAATCACTTACAAAGAAGATTAGGGACATTTTCAACGTTTAGATATTTTAACGTAATATCACTTTCCCTGCAAAAGTGCGCTTATTTGCGAGTAAAAATACAGTTTTGATTATTTTTAATATGATCTTGAGCTACAGGTTGATACTTAGTTGAAAATAGTTATTTTTGACATTTTCAGTAAAATTTTGACATAATACTGTCATTAGTTATCAAAACTCTCAAGTTTTGAATAAAAGTATTGAATAAAAATTATCAAACACCCTTTGTCGAATTCAAAGTTGAGAGCGCTCTAGGGCGCCCTCTTTTTTTTGTTAGCCAAAAAAATAAAGAGAAAGAAATTCTTTCAAAGAGTACACGCGAACTAATACAACGCCGTCAAATTAAAAGTTACGTTTAGAGAAAATAATGCATCTTTCAAATAGGATTTTTTTAAACCGAAAAGGCTGGTGATCCATATGGTTTAAATACCGGTATAAAACTTGCCAGTGTTGTATATCCGCGTTTAAAAGATAAAACTGAATATTTTCACAACAGTTGTACTATTAATAAGTATGATTTTGTTGATGTTTCCCCGTCTAATTATAAAGGTGAGTCAGACCGATTATTACACGCGCGAATATTAGAACACCGAACTCGCAAAGATTCTCATGTTTTTCAACATAAATCCAAGTGTACACACTACAAAACTGCATTATTTCTACATTTCGAAGTTGATCCATTCAACTCACCTACAAAACGTAAAGTGGATGAACTCGAGAGAATTTTTATTCACGAGCGCTTCTCAATTCTAGAAACTAATCTTGTAAATGTTTTTCAAAGAAAAATTTTTGAATGTTTACATATCACACTTTATAAACCTGACCTCAAAAAACAAGTTAATCACACAAAAACAAACTTGATTTGTAGTTGTCAAGTTAAAAAGAAAATTTTAGCAATCACTTGAAAACGGGCTGTTAATTCGGCAAAATTTTCTGAGAGCCCGTTTTGCCAAATTACTTTTGTTTCTTTTTTGTGTCAACTTTTCGATCTAAAAAATATTTCTGTTTCTCACACATTACCTGAAGATGAATAATAAATTCGAAACGTTGTAAAAATACTATTTTAATATAGGAAAAACCAAATATAATTAAACTTCTCGAATTCGACAAATTATGAGACATTTTTGAAAATAGTTCCGAACATTATCAAAAAATGCCTTATTTTGTGTTCAAATATTTTTTTCATTATTTGTTTCAAATCAACGAAAAACACTCTTCAAAATGGCTACTTTAATTGTTTGCGTAGGTGACCACATATGTTTTCTATGTTATTTGAAAAATCATATGACACTTTTTTACGATTTTTTGTGGAAACTATTTGGAAATATTTTGAAAATTATCCTCATTTCTGGTTCACAATTTTTCAAACGTATTTTTTTGTACTCACCAGCTAAAACTATTCGGAATGCCACCTATAATTGTTTTCAAATATGTCCTCGTTTTGTTTCTTCGCTCTTGTTCATCCTCTAAATCATAATTTTTTCAAATGAAACTACGGCTTGGGAGAAATCCATCGAAGCCCTGTATAACCCCCTCACACCCTTTGACCTATTCTAAGGCCAAAAAATTTTCGGGAGCCAAAACGGCGCAGAAATAACATCGTCACCGACCTACAATTCAAATATGTCATAGAGTTTGCAATTTTATTCCCAAAATATGTTCAAATTTTATACTAAGCCGTTCGAAATTATTGTTCTACTTTTTTAGGATTTCGTCAAAATTTCTTAAAAAATTAATTGTGTGAAACGATACATAATATCGAAATTCTGAGGAAGCAAGTTTTAGGAAAGTTTTGAATTCTTTTGATATAAGTTTATTTATCTGCAGTCTCTATACGAAGAATAATTTTTTCACAAGTGATTTTTATGAAACTCAAAATAATGAAAAAAAAATATTTTTCAAAAAATTATTTTTCAAAGATTGAGCGCAATTAACTCAATAGAGCCGACAAAGACAAATCGATCAAATATAGAACTAAGGTGGAACTGATTCTGAATTTTCAGCTGATTAGCAATTTTTCACATTTACTGCATATATTTCGACGCGCGGGCGATATAAATAATGTTTTGTAAGCATCAAATATCATATTTCAATTTGAGACCAGCTTTCAATAGCTAAAGTTTCACTCCATAATTTGTAACTAATACGTCATTGTTAAAAATTTATGGTTTTTCAAGAAATACAAGTGAGTGAACCTCTTCTTTTCTCCGCAGTTATCTAGTTTACAAACTTCGAAATTTAAAAATGTACGTGTTGTTCATAATTTTATCCTTGATCTCAAATCAATGAAAACAAGTAAATTGATATCTTCCCAGTTTTCCCGTGATTAAGGCTCAAAGTATTGCCTTTAGATAGGCTTTTGGGTGAAGTTCTCGTTTCTGGGTGTGAGGAGGTTAATCAAGAATTAAATAAATTTTATTCCACTGAAACTTGTCAAATTGATAAGCCGTCCTGATTACCGTTCAAAATATATATTTTATTCACCTTATTAAAAAAAATATTTCTTTCGATTTGCTGGAATTTGGGTTTTTTCGACTTTTTTTCCAAATTTTAAATTTTCGATTTTGACGTAAAAATTGTATGAAAACCAATCAAATAAATTTTAAACGGTGGTCAGGACCGTTTTTTAAAGTTCATAATTAATAAATAATAGAAAATAAATTGTAAAATGTAATTTAGACACCTTCGATAGCAAACGCACGTTTTTTGAGTGTTTTTTCAAAAGACGATTTATAAAGTTAAAATAAACGATCTGAAGGAAATCAGATTATACGAAGTGAGCGCAATAGTGGCAACTTTTGTTCGAAAATGGTTTCATCCGAAAATTCTGAATTGGCAAAAAGTTTCCCATCAAGAGAAAAAAATCGAAAAAGTGCAAATCTGTCAAAATGCACCGACCTCCTTAACAAATTTGAGTAAATTTAAATGAATTCAATTATTAATTTAAAAGGGCTTTGATAAATTTTCGCTCAACAACGTGTGCATCTATGAACAAAATTAAAATTTACATTATTAATAATTTGCAGCCAGTGAGTTCCGATATTGCAAGCAAAAAAAACTACAAGAAAACTAAGAAAAAAAACTACAAATAAATTGTATGTGAATGTTACAAGGAAAGTTAAAGTGGTCATTAACGCGAAGACCACCCCCTTAATAATGGTTTTTCTTAAAATTCAAAAATTATTTACAGGGGGGCAATATATAAGTGTTTAGCCCAAAAATTTTGGAAATATTGGCAAATTCGGCAATATTGGGCACCCCTTTTGTACTGGGGGGCTATATTGAAAATGATTCCTACTGCGCCTTTTACACCACGCGTCATAACTTTGAGAAAGTGACCAATGAAATAGCGGGATTCTTGAATTAAGTTGACAATCGAGTATTCTGATTGTACACTGGCTCATAGTTATGACGCGTGGTGTAAAAGGCGCAGAAGGGATCATTTTGCCAAAAAATTTTGAGCCCTTTGAACTTCTTCCAATATTTGATTACTTTGAGGATATCCTGAGAAAAATATATTCAGCTAAAAGCTTTTTATCTAGAGCTCATTTGCGGATCTTTATCAAAGCACCAACGTCTTTAACAAGGATCACATGATGTGTTCACATCCCATGGCTTAGATGCTTTAGAACATAAATGTTTGAGGTTAAGTCTCATGCATACAATACCAGAAGTTATGATTGTGTAACGTTTCTTTGCCTTGTTGGGCATTTCCGAATTTCAAGATAAATAAAACTGACTATCAATCGCACTGGACCACAAATAAGCAATAGCTTTTTTTATTCTAATATTACCTTTACGACGGTTTGTGTCATTGCTTTTTTTTAAACATTGAAAAATGATATAAAATGCTCGTACTTAATAGTCTCTAGCTAGTTTTAATCTTTTGCATGCTTTTTTATGCGGGTCACTGGCTTAATGAGGCCTGTCGGGCTTTGAAAATGCTCCAAATTGATTTGGGGTGATTAAAAAGTGTTTTATGGACCAAATTATCGAAAAAAATTTTACGAAATTTTCTCGTTTTATCGATTTTTTTTTAAGTATTTTTTCCAAAATTAAGTTCAAAAATACAGCGTGAGTCTTTTCGATTTCTTCGTTTTTTTACCCAGGCGGGTAGACAGTCAAAATTGCCTATACTTTGCTTAAGATTTTGGCTGTCTAGCCGCCTGGATAAAAATAGTGAGAAATCGAAAAGACTCACGCCGTAACGTTTGCTTTGATTTAACCACTAAAACTCATATTTTGAGTTTGGGGTCGAAATTTGAAAAAACGCTCAAGAGGATTTTTATTTGTTTCGAGCTAGCTTTTGTAAAAATTTGAGTGAATTTTGAAATTTAACCTAGAACGAGATAGATTTTCCGATGAACAAAGTCGAAAAAAAGGTGGTTTATCGCATATTCTAGAAAAAATATAGCACTTTTCGACAAAACGCTCTAGAGAAGTTTTTAATACTAATTATACAGGTTTTGTTAAAATTAAGACTTATTTCAAAATAAAACCTAGGAGGAGATAGATAATCTATTTTGGCTTAGGTCCTCTTGTGTCGCTTATGTGTCAGGGTGTTTGACACACCCTGTGTGTGCATACAAAACAGTTTTGACACATTTCTTAAGCAAGCTAAGTACCCCCTTAACATGGTATAGACTATAGTCTATAGCGCGGTATATATATAGCTTATACCGTATAGGTCAAAAAAAATCATTCTTATCTTTTTGGAGTTGAACTCAATCCATTCTCGGTAGCTTTAATCTATTGCAATCGGTCCGATTGCAGCAATCCCCAGTATCTAAAGATATCATCTACATGTATGAATAATTATTTAAAGCTTTGAAAAGCTTAAGAACAAAGTAAGTCTACTGATATAAGATATCAGGTTAGATTTTCTCAACCAAAGTACGTCTCAGAAGTAAAGAGGTAACACTGAATATTTTTAGCTTTTGAAAACGAATCACCCGATTGAGTTCTCAGATGCAGTTCTTTAGCTAAACATGACTACACTGTGTGGTCCACACATATTCATAAAAGAAAATTGAAAAAATAATCGAATTGGACTATTTTTTCGATTTATTTCTTCAAAAACTTATAAGTTTCAAGTGTTTTAAAAAGTGAAATAAAATTTTTTCATAAATTTTTCCTAAACATGTGTGGTTATTCATAAAACTCGATCGGATGAGTCGTTTTCAAAATCCTAAAATTGTTCGGTAATGACACCTTATTTTTTGCTGGAACCAAGAATCTGGTTTTGAAAACGGATGTCTTTAATTATTTATGCAACATCAGGGAAATAACTAATAAGTATTTTGTATAAAACATGAGATGCTATAAAACAAGTGGTTGCTAGATCCCTCTTAAGGGGGTGGCATAAGTCCAGCAGATTGGTACATTTTTTCAGAGCAATATTTGAAAGAAAAAAATCTGGAAATTTAATTTTTTTAATTTTATCTTCAATAAAAGTGTTCATTCTTACGAGGCGCACGCTATTGCCTAATTATTCTGTTGTCACCTGCGAAAAAATTTACTCAAAAAAAAACTCTGTTTTATTCCCTCACAAAAAACTGAAGATGTTGACTTTGAAGATTTTTTAAACATAACTAACTATAGTTAAAAATACAAAAAAACACTTTTCACTGTGCATCAATTTCCAACTTAACCGGACTATAGATTTTTTTTTTAAAAGACAATATTAATAAACTTCATTTATTTTCGGGTGTACTCCGCTAATAAGTGTTCTAATAACTCTGCAGTGCAGTGCATAGTCTGCACAGTCGAAAATTTCTTAAATATCAAAGTTTCTTTTCCATGAAAAAGGGTAAAAATTGGCTAAAAGTAGAGAAAAACAGCTTTTTTTGAGACAAAATTTGACCTTAAATTGCGTTTCGATATTAAAAAATGTCCTGAGTATCAAAAGAAAGGACGCCCAGTACACCCACAATTTTATTGTGAATTTTTCACAATCATAAAATTTTTAAAAATTCAGTGCCGAATCGCACAGATCGAGTGCACAGTCAAGTGTTAAAAATGTCATCAACAGTTTCAAAATGATAAACGCGCGACCTACCGATTAGTTGACATACGGCGATTGAATAGATACCAAAACATTAAATATGTGATTCTGCATGATTTTTTAGGGAGAGTTCAAAAAACGACAAATAAACAATTTTGGACTTGAGTTGGGGAAAATGTTCATAATTTTTCTTAAAGAGTCGATAAAAAATATAATATAAAAATTTTATGATTTTTCAAACAGCGGTCAGAAAATATGTACGAATCCATGGAAAAAGTTAAATTGGCTATTCTTGTGGTTTTTACCCACAAATTTCAGTTATTAAAACAAAAAAAATTTTGGACAAAAATGCGGAAAATTTTCATAATGCTTCGATTTTTTTTTCAAATTTTTACGATTTCAAAGATGAAAACCCGAACTCAAATATTTCCTAAAATGGATAAAAATAATTTTATGAAGCTGAAACATAATTAAATCGGTTCAGCTAACTTTAATAAACATGAATAAATATACTGACTTACTATTTTCGTAAGTTATATCGACTCCAGGATGCCGTGTTTATGCCACGTCGCTGCGACGTCGTCGCATTTTAAAGGTTTTTCGATGGTCAATAGTTGGCCGTCAATTGTCGCAAAAGTACAAATCGTTGGACCAAATATCATTTATCTCTGATATGTTAAACTTAAATCTTGCATCCTAAAAAAAATAAAAGTGAAGGATGGCCCGTCCAATCAAAAAAGTGCTTACAAAAGTGACGGAATTATTTCTTCAAAATGTAACTCCTCCCTGATTTTTAAGGTACAACAATAATTCATGGCTTAAATTAACCGGGCAAAACGTCAGAGCGTTTTAAAAAAATTCAATTTTACTTCAGAATCACCAAAGAATAGTATTTTGACAATATGTAAACTTGTGCATAATACTGGTGATCCTGAAGCCACATCGAAGAATTTCCTAAAACACTTCCAGACGACCTGCCGACCTTCTGTCCGGTTAATTTAAGCCATAAATGTTGTAACATAATAATACATTTAAAAAAAATTCCGTCACTTTTGAAAGCATGTTTATGATTGGACGAGCCATCCGTCACTTTCGATTTTTTTAGGATGCAAGATTATTTCTAAACATATCAGAGAGGTAATATTTGTTCCAACGGTTTGTACTTTAGCGACAATTGGCTATTGAAAAACTGTCAAAATGCTTAACAGTGTTAAAGGGTCGTAAAATGCGGAGCTTTCCATTTGCCAGGCATTTCGATAGAAGGCGCGGTGAGGCAGACAAGAGCACAGTTGGGACCGCGCGGGTCTGATTATGTGTGGTAATTATGTGAGTGTAGTATCCCCCGCGGGACCCGCGACAATCAAAGTTCGATATTAAGCAAGTACAATGTAGGCGAGATTTTTCAAAGATAATTGAAATTCAATTGATAATTCAAACTTACTCTCTCAGAATTATCTTTTCGAGATTATCGTTATTTTGCAAATAAAAAATAAAGAAATGAAATAATTTTAAAACATTTTTTATACAAATAATTAGACTTCAAGTGAAATAATTTTGACAACATTTTATTTTACAAATAAATTAGACATCAAATTAAATAATTTTTGAACATTTTTTTATACAAAGCATCAGTCCTCAATTTGGCGTTTGTTGGTCTAAATGAATCCATTTTCACTCACCGGCCTGAAAAACCGGGTATTTATTTAAAATTTCTAAAAATTCTGTTCCACACCATTATTTTTGGCCTTATTTTCTGAGAATATATACAAAAAATTATACACATAAATTTACATCTGGTACCGTTTCTCGGATAAACCCGGGATATCAACGAGTTATGGATATTGGCAGATGAACACCCACAGTTTGCGCCCTATATTTGGATTCTTAATTTGTGTGGTCTCTACTGCCTCAAAAATTTATATTCGTTATTTTCATTAACGTCTAATTTATTTTAATTAATTTATTTATTTAATTAAATGTTAAAAAAAATATTTTATTCCTTATTTTTTTATTCACAAATAAACGATAATCCCAGAAAAGTAATTCTGAGAAAATATAGTTTAAATTCAATTGAATTCTACTGTACTTGCTAATTACCAACTTTGATTGGTCGCGGGGCCCCGCGGTCTTATACTACACTCACTACCACACATAATCAGACTTTCGCGCGCAATATTGCGGACTTTACTGCGCTATTGTCTGCGACGCCCGCTTCTTCAATCGCGATGCCTGGCAAATGGGTTCGTCCCCGTAAAATGCGATCAAATGGTGAATGGGAGCTAGATAGCAGAAATCAAGTATACGAGTTAAAAACATCCAGGAGGCCCCTAAATCTTAAAACAATATATTTCATGGGTCTCAGAGAAACCTAGGTAAAACTTTAAATAGGAAATTTAGTAAAAACGGCCAGGAGGCCACGTAATCAACATCAAAGAAGTATTCAAGATATTATATCTTCCATAAACTGAAATTTGAATAACGTTTCAAAAACATTAAATTCCGTTGGATGCCTCCGTTAATTCAGAGTAGACTGTGTAACACAGTCTGTGTTACTACTTTCAGAAACTATTATCGATAAAAACATTATTACAGCAGGGTCTGGCCGACTCGGGATCCCGATCCCGTTTTAGACCACTGGGTGAAAGGTTTTTCGCTCAAAAACCTTCACCTATCCGCCGGACGTCTGGGAAGATACGCTCTGATTGGTCAATAAGGGTAGTCAGAGTAAGAATTTAGGCTGATTTTTTGGTCAATTTTTCATCACAAATGCAAAAGTGACCTTTTTGAAAACTTTAGAAACTACTTTTTTGGATAATTGACTAAGGCAGTAATTCAAATTTAGCTTCTAGAATGAATTTATTTAATTTTATTCAACCAAATATATTTAATAAAATGTTATTAAAAATGAATTCCAAAATGATTTCAAAGGAAAAAAGTAACACTCAAAAAAACTATTACTAATCGCTCATAGAGAAATTAAAAGTGCTAGAAATACGCCAGAAAAATCCTAAAGCTACTGGGCCCGTTATTATCAAATTATTTTATGATGAAACTCAGCGATGTGGTTGTCATGCACTTATCATAGCAGAGAATATTTCCAGAAGATCTCTCAACTTTGATTTTCAAACAAAATAAATAAATACTAGTAGTTATCGTGAAAAAATGGCCTTTGAAATAATTGATGGGAAATTATTTGAACAAAATTTGTGTGCAGATTTATAAGATAAATCAACTGTACTAGATAAATAAACTTAGACGCTAAAACTTAAAATTAATTGAATAGTTTTTTTATTTATAAAAATACTCAAATATGCCTACCTTTTGGCTTTTCGAAAACGCCTATCTTTTTGCCTGAGAAGTTTTGAAAAAAAACCCTATCTTTTGCCTTTCACCTATCCGCCGGACGTCAGGGAGAAAAAGTTTTTATTTTCAGATGCGTGGGCGATTGCGAAGGCTTACGTAGGTTTTTGCGTGGGTTTCACCTATCCGCCTTCACCTATCCGCCGGACCCTGCTGTATTAATAATGACTCAAAATACTTTCAAAATTGAACTTACAGGTATTATGAACATCATGATGATTCATCGAGTTTGAAATTTTATTGGTTAGGAAGTTAATAAAATATGAGTTTGAATTCGTTATAAAGACCAAGAATTTAACTTTCAGAATTTTTTTATAATTCTGAGAAAGTAGACTGGTGTTTTTTTAGGAGCTATTTGAGGATGACGGCTTCCTCGATTTTGGAAACCCCATAAAATCATATATTGGCAGATTGACAATTAAATTCCGCGTATAGATTTTGCTTAAAGATTTTGTTTTTTTAATTTCAGACCGGTTGACCGGTAGTGGCGGATTTCCGGTCGGTCCATTTTCCAAAGTTGGTCAAATCATGCTCAAACTCAGTCTGTAAACTAATTCGGACACCAGGAATTTGAATCTGATATCAGATAACATCGATGACGTCATTATCTTTATTCTTGTCACGATTTTCTCTATCGTCTTTATACGAACTCTCCTATTTGACCCAAATTGACGAGTATAATGTTGTTATTAGTGAATAGGTAGTCATATTCGAACTCCCGGTCAAATTAACCCTTATTCGCGTTTTTATTAAGGGGGTACTCAACGGTTTGAGATTTTAGATCGGGCTCAGAAGGAAATGAAACAAGTTATCGAAATTCTGAAAACTCTAAAATGAAGATCTATCTTTTGTTTCCGACCAAAGAAGAAAAAAAAATTTGAGCACCACAGCACCAAGTGGGAGTAGAGTTCTTGAACACTGATTTTGACTTCAATGTCTTTTATCTCGGAAACGCTCAATGGAAATTGATGAAAGTTTGTAAGAAAAATGGTTTTTACTACGTCGACAGTTATCAAAAATATTTTGCAAAAATTTCGATCGGACTTGTTCTAGAATTATGAAAAACCGTAATTTATGATATTTTAGAATTTGTAGCTCAATTTTCTCAAAAACGATTCGGTACATTTTTTTCAAATTAGGTATTAATTGGAGAAACATGTCTTCTCAATTTCTAGTGGAATTTTTTTTTTTAACATAGCTCCTATTTATAGAAAATTTCAGATTGGTTCAGCCGAAAGTCAATTTTCATGATTTCTATAAATAAAAATTCTCATCGAGTTGAAAGTACCATCAAATGAAAGCTCATGATCTACTGAAGAAAAAAATTGCCAACGTCGGGTTGAAATTTTGATCCCTTATATTCTGGAATCAAGTAAACGTGAAAATTTCAAATTAAATCCAAATTTTCTCAAAAACGATTAGGTATTTTTTTTTAATTTGATATAATTTGTAGACACATGTCTTCTCAATCTCTAGTGTAAATTTTTCTTAATCATTGCTCCTATTGATAGATAATTGCATTTTCGTTCAGCCGGAAGTCAATTTTTGAAGTTTCTAGAAATTTATTTTCATCCGATTGTACCGAAAGTACCCTCAAATTGAAGCTACTGCAAAACTGAAGTAAATAGGTGCTGTTCTCNCTCACTTTTACTTTTTAGAATTTTTCATAAAAATAGAGATTTATGTATTTTTTCTCAAAAAAATACTAAGAAAAAACTTAAAAAAACTCGAAAATTTTGAGAAAAATCTCGAAATATTTTGTCATGATAAGAGCAGAAATGCATTTTGTGGCCTTCCTGAGGCTATTTGGTGCAGTTATTATGTCCCTCACCTGAATTAAAAAACCGTTGAGTACCCCCTTAAGTTACCGTGTTTGTACAAGTTGTAAACATTTTCTATGACGTCATGTAAAGTGACCCCAAAATGACTCACAATGACGTCATCAATAAAATCTGATATCAGATTCGAACTCCTTGTGCCCGTATCAGTCGACATAATTTTGGCCTGATTGAAACAACTTTGAAAAACGGACCCAACCGGAAATCCGCCATTACCAGTCAACCGGTCTGAATTTCAAAAAACAAAATCTATAAGCACACGCGGAATTAAATTCTCTATCTGCCAATAAATGGTTTCATGGCTCCTCAAAAAACACCAAATATTTGTTTAAAGTTTACTTGTCAGACAATGAAATAGTGAATCCATCTGTTGAAAGATTTAGTCATTATTTCTGCGTAGATCATGAACTTTATAATTGAGATAATTGTGCATCATTTTGAAGATTTTTAGGCGGCTCGTATATATATTTATACAATAACCACATTTTTAAACATAACTATCAGTTAATCACTAAAGCAACACGTTTAGACATTTTTGCAATTACCAGCATCTTTTTAAATCAGGATCTTGCAGCCGATTGTTTTTACTAAGTTCTCAAAGTTTTTTTTTTGCTATTATAATTCTATTTGAACAATAATACCTCGAGATACGAGAGATTTCAATAGTTAAAAACTACTGCAACACGTTTAGAGATTTTTGTCATTAATGACAAGATCAATTATGAATTTATCAATAAACTTAAAAACAAAATGACGTTTGTGCGTTTTTTTCAGAAATTTTTACTGTACTTATGTTACAGTACTTATTTTTTGCAAAAATTTTTGAAATCACCACATTAAACTTAGGGTAGTTATCAGAAAAAAATTCTAAGACTTTTTTTATTGTACCAAAGTCCAAAAATGATCACGTGATCGTATATTCAAGTTATAAGGTTTGCTAAAATAGTACTGTTTTTTTTCATAAATTGCTTGAAACACTTTTTGAAAAAAGTGAGGAGCATCTTTAAAAGTTTTTATGACTTTTTTCATGACACCAAAGTCCAAAAAGAATCACGTGACCTTCAAATTAAGAAGTGAGGTTCTGGTTCATGTACACAAATAGTAATCAACTTACGCCGAAAATTTTTGAGAGATAATAAACTGACAATTAAAGAATTTTGAACATAACAGCATTTTTCAAAAACGTCACGTGATCTTATTTTGTAAGAAATAAGGATCAATTTATGACAAACAATGTATTCCAAACCTTATTTTTCAATTATTTTGTCACGTGATTTTATTCGGACTTTGCTGTGATGAGAAAAAAGTCCTAAAAACGTTTGAAGTTTATCAACAAATTTGTTCGACGTAATTTGAGTACTTTTTCAAATTACCGTATATCGTGTACCGTATATCAAATAACCCTTAATTTTGTACTTCATCGGTGAAATTTGTAAGTACCCTCAAACTGATTGGTAAGGTCGACTTTCAGATAAATATTAGCAACTATGGATCAATTATGTACTAAAAGGTCGCCAGAGAGCATAAATCTCCCAGTGAAATCTCAAAAATTTGACCATTTTTTCATCTCTGGTGACATTTCAGTACATAATTAACCCAAAATTGCTTATATTTTCATTAAAAAGTCGACCCTTCCGATTATTTTGAAGGTATTTTCAAGTCTCTACGATAAACTTGAAATTTACCTTAAACTATGACCAGTCATTTTGGTCGACCAGGTCGTCGTTTTGCTCTAAATGGAAAAAACACAGCGATAGAAAATCATTACTGTACACAAACATTATTTTTCGTAGTAAGCCTCTCTTGCTACCGTCCAAACCAAGTCTTCTTAAGCAATAAATTTACTATAGGCTATGATTAAATCATACGTCCCTTAGTCACATAAAAAAATTTGAAGTTTACTATGACGTGGTTTAAAATATTAATACACGTTAAATTCATATTATCCCACTTTTAGTCCTTTTCGCGATTTTTTTTTCTTATCCTTATTAAATGCCTTTTTATTCGTTTACAAAAAATATTTTAATTGTATAGCACATTGGCTGGATTGTAATTTAACATAATAAAAAACGAATGTTGATAATGTAACTTTGCTTATATGGCTCGATTTATGAGAATGACAGCTAGATGGCAAAAATCAGGTCTGGGTACAGACTCACTTCAAAAGTCTACGAGTTAAGATTTCATGGGTCTACTTAAATCAGAATAAATTTTGATATATCATAAAATTAGCCTAGAAGAACCCGAACAATTATGTTTGGAACGCGCTTAGAGAAGAGATCAAAAAAATAAATGATTTGATCAGCCTTGTTTTTCTAAACACAACTCTTGGGCGCCACACATTTCCTGTCTTTTTTTTAGTCAGAATGAAAAAACATAGTAAAAACCAACCAGGAAGATCCCAAATGAAAAAATCAGTAATTATCAACCAGGAGGTCCCAAACAATAAAAATTGTTATAAACACCATGGAGGCTCAAACAAAAAAATTGGTAATAACTAACCAGGAGGCTCCCGAAGAAAAATAATAAGTTACAGTATGTGTTTTTTTTACTTGCAAAATGAAAATTGTCATTTAGGTAATTAGGGCCAATTAAAAATGGTAACTAGGTAGATTTGATTTTGAAAGCCAAGCTATAGCTGATGTCAAAGGTTTGAAAATAAAATCCACCTAGTAACCTTTTTATTGGCCGTAATTACCTAAATGAGAATTTTCATTTCGCAAATAAAAAAACACACATACTGTATAAGCACCCAGGAGGCCCCCGAATCTTAAAACGATCTCTTACATAAATCTGAGAGAAACGTTAGTAAATTTTAAACAATTAAATTGAGTAAAAACGACCAAGAGGCCCCGTAATTGATATATCTTACATATTTGTCTGAGAAATTTGAAAATGTAGATCATTTAATACAGTTTTTATTGAGAAAAATAATCCGACCCACCTGGTCAACCGGTTGTAAAACCGATTAATTCGAAATTAAAAGAAATGTCGGCGTCTTCATTATTCCAATAAATCATAATTTTGAGTTAAAAATTCGTATCTTCTAAGTAATATTCCAGAGATCATTTCAAACTTGACAGAGGCCTTCCAGGGTAGGTATAAAAACGCGAAAAAGAACTTTTTTGGATAGATAAAGCTTCGAAATTACCAACAATCGATTATGTCTAAAAATAATTTAAAGTCAATTTTAAAAATGATTCAAAGTGCTAGCCAAAAATGCCGACAGACACCTTTTTAATGGTTTCCTTAAAATTTTGAAAACCATGGTTTCATTGACAAAAAATAAATTAAGATCTTAAATCTGAGGTTTCTTGAAATAAAAAAGCATATGATATAAATAAGAACCACTTGTTGCTTTTGGAACAAATTGTTGCTGAATGCACATTTGCGGTCGATAGTTTGAAAGAATTCAAACAAAAGTTTAATTCTGATAAAACGAGCTTTAATAAACATAAACACAAAGTTGTTTCGGTTGACGTCATAAGCATGTACAATAACGTCAATGTCCTTCGAGTCATATCGCACATTCTTGACCAAATTTACAGCCAACCCCGAAAATTTTTTGAATTTAAAAATGAAAATGGAGTATTTTTACCAGTACCAGAACGTGAAAAACTAAAAACATTCTTACTTGATACTTTCCAAACATACTCTATTTTTCGGAGCCCAATCGGTGTTTTAAGCAAAAAATTGGCCTAAGCATGGGCTCATCGATTTCTGCTAGTATTTCAACTATCTACGTTAATCTGATGGAACAAAAAATCATCAAAAACCACTTTTTATCAGGAAATCTGATAAGCTATCACCGCTACGCGGATGATTGCATTTTAATTATACGCAAAAATGCTGTCAGAGGGTTTATGAATGATATAAACTCTTACGATCAAGGGCTTAAATTTACACTAGAGCAAATGACTACGGAAAATGAGATAATTTTCCTAGATACAAAAATTTTTATAAAAAGCGGCATTCTAGAATTTATCAAGTACCGAAAAAGGGGACGCCTAACTGTCTTGTCGAATTTCAAACATAGCATAATATCTATGAAATACTTGAAATGCAATATTTTCCCAGCTCTACATAGAGAGCGAGACGCTTGTTCAACACAAGAAATTTTCCTGGAAAGCCTTGAAGAGCTTAAAGATATTTTTTTATAGGAACTCATATCCAGTTCGCCTTGTAAAATACAAAATAAAAATATTTTTATCTGATGATAAAAAACGTGAGCGAGATCCTACAGACTTATCTGTTGTTTTTGAATACACATCTCCTCACATCGAACAATATCTTTGCAGGCTGACTAGACGAATGAACGAAATATTACCAGAGTTTAGAGCCAACATTTGCTACCGTGTTATAAAGCTCAAAAAACTTTTTTCTAGCCATACAAAAGCTAAAAATTTCCCAAATTGATATGTCGAACTTAATTTACCAGGACACATCATGCCCTTGCACTCGAATTTATATTGGACAAACTAAGCGATTTCTAAAACTCCGAGCTGAAGACCACCAAAGACCTAGTAATGGATCCCACGTTTGTTCCCATATTTTAAGTTGTAAACATTATGACAAAAAAGATGATGAATATTCTCTAAAATTTCGTGATAAATTCACAAGTCTTAAAGAGGCTCGACTTGAATTTTTTAAAACCTGCTTTTCGGTTCTTGGAAAAGTATTCCGAAACGATGTTGAACGCAGAAGATGCGAAGCATACCATATCAGACTAAAACGTCCAAAAATAAATGGCCTAAAAGCCTTCGGTCATTTTTAAAAAAATCCTATTTATTCAGGCTATCAAATTTGACTGTAAAATGCCCAAAACTAGGAAAATTTATGATAATTCTTACGAATTTACTGCCTCTGAAATTTCTGCATCATATTTATTTATATTTCCAAATTTGACCTCAATACGCCATAAAACCGCAAAATATCTCTTAAAAAATTTTAACTATATTCTAATTTTATAGGGTTGTTCTATATTCTCATTCTGCTGTTTTCGAACTTGAAAATTTTTAAATTATCACAATCTTGAAAATGAATAAATAATTCGAAACTAGTCGATAAAACAAAAAATATGTTATATCTTAAATTCCGGAAGAAGAGACTATAATAGAAAAAAGGGATGCCGCGCGCTTTGAAAACGCGGAGGGGATTAAGTTGAGTGTTTTTTGCGAAAACTTTTTTGTCAGAGTTGTCATATTGATAGAGCCTCCTGTGGGCGCTGTGGAGCACAACAAATTGCCTGGCTAGAGAACCAACCTTTTTTTTAAGCGGGATCCCGAAACTATTACTATTACTAGTCTATAATTATCAACTCATCATTCAAATACAGATCACAAAAATATCCCAACATTATTTAAGTTAAATTCATAAATAACTTAGCATGGATAATAAAATATTTTGATGCTTTTGAACTTAATAACATTACAAAGGTTTCATTTAGAAAACCGATAATCTCTTCTGAACAATTATAATTTTTTAATGAAGAAAATATTTTTGTGACATAAAACTTTTCAGATTAAATATTTTTCAAATGAGATATTTTTGAATATTAAAGATCATTTGATTATATTTATCCCTAATCTTAAACTTAACTTACCGATGAAATCCCGGTTTGAAATATGTTTATCATGTTCATTATCATGTTCATTATCATGTTCATATTCTGTTCATTATCAGTTCATATCATGTTCATACAGTTCATTATCATGTTCATTATCATGTTCATTATCTATTCATTATCATGTTCCATTACATGTTCATTATCATGTTTCATTATCATGTTCATTATATGTTCATTTCATGTTCATATCATGTTCATTATCATGTTCATTATCATGTTCATTATCATGTTCATTTCATGTTCATTATCATGTCATTATCATGTCATATTCATGTTCATTATCATGTTCATTATCATGTTCATTACATCATGTTCATTATCATGTTCATTATCATGTTCATCTATGTTCATTATCATGTTCATTATCATGTTCATTAACCATTATCATGTTCATTATCATCACTCATTATCATGTTCATTTACAGTTCATTATCATGTTCATTATCATGTTCATTATCATGTTCATTATCATGTTCATTATCATGTTCATTATGATAGTTTCATTTATCATGTTCATTATCACTTGTTCATTATCATGTTCATTATCATGTTCATTATCATGTTCATCTTATCATGTCTGCATTATCATTGTTCATTATCATGTTCATTATCATGTCATTATCATGTTCATTAGCATGTTCATTATCATGTTCATTATCATGTTCATTATCATGTTTCATTATCATGTCATTATCATGTTCAATTATCATGTTCACTTATCATGTTCATTATCATGTTCATTATGTTCATGTTCATTATATATTGTTCAATTTATCATGTTCATTATCATGTTCCATTATCATGTTCATTATCATGTTCCATCAGTTATACATTTTCAGTACATTGGTCATTATCATGTTCATTATCATGTTCATTGTCATGATCTTGACATTGTAAAAATAGAGTTATTGAAAACTAAAAGTCTCCAATTTTCATTGACGTTTAAATGCAGAATGATCGACATTTATACAACATACTAAATGTCTAAACGTCGGAAACATGGACGCATCAAAGTTATCATTAGTTGAACAAATTTAGATCGATGATTTTAAAACCCTATTTGAAGGATTTCCAGAAAATCATGTTGAAAACGGTCTGCCAACCCCTGGCTCAAAATTTATATTAGATTATTTTATTTTCATTTTGGAACGTTCACATCTAAATTCCAAAATAAATTAAGGTATGGCACGAATCTCATTAGGAAGTTATATTGTGGGTTTGAAATTCTTACACGTGAAAATTCTTACACCCTAAAATTAAATAAAAACAAATTATTTTTCAACTTATGGCAAAATAAGCATAAGTCTGAGTATTATTATTTTTCTGTACTTACAATCTTTTTAATAAAGTCTTAAAATTATCAAAAAAAATCAGTTCTGAAGAAAGAACTTAGATCGCAAGCACAAATTTGACATTCTGTATACTTTACCATGACAATGCTTATTAGCACCACCTCGGACACCTTCATGCTTATAATTTATAAAAATTCTTAAAAAGTCATTTGAAGCATAAGTTTCTGATTTGAAGCAACGATTTGACGACATTTTGAACCTAATATTATCTTATTCTTCAGTCAAAAAATTTTTTGGTTATCAATTTTGAATGCTATTGGTAAACACATTACGCATGGCAACATCAACTTGTAATCGATAATATGATATTGTGGTTTTTATTAGTTTCTGTTTGGTTTCTAGCTGTCAACCGATAAGATTTACCGCGATAATTTTGAAATTATTGATGAAATTAACAAGACTTGCTTTCAAAAGTTAAGTGCCATTTGACACATTTTTATGTTATCAGATCTCACTGACATTTCCGGTTCTTTTGAAAATTATACCAGATACTTTCGAATCGAAAATGTGAAGCCCGTCTTAACTAGGGGCACTGTCGCTAACTGTATATAAAAGCATGCATTTTCTTTCGTCACTATGCTTTTGCTGCAAAAACATCAAAATGCGATTTCTCAATCTAATTTACACAAATAAAATTAGGCTTAATATTGCTAGAATCAGCGAAAACTGCCGATTTTTTGACAATTTTATGTCTTGTAAATCTTAACCAATAGCTACAAAAGTTTCATTTTTTTCACCCTACATTTCAAAATTGAATTTGACCCACAAAACGTGATAATACTTGCAGTATTATTCGGTACAATGGTTTCATTGTAACCAGAACATCATCTAGGGTCTTAGTCAAGAGACCGCTTCAATTAACCACAACACGCCTGAATTCGACCAAGTTAGGTTCTTTTTTCAAACTTTGATTTAAATACTTTGTAAGTTATTTTTTTTTTAACAATTAGAAATACAAAAATAATTCAGTTGGTTATCTGTATTTTCTGGGTTTCATCTGTATTTCTGATCGTCAAAATAAAAATACAAAATTCTGATCAGCGAGTCCTATGAGAACAAATTTCAACTAAAAATTTTGAATCATCATCACTTTGTTAATAGAATAATTGGAGTCTTCATAAATTAGGTGACACTGATACGATTTTCTTATTTTTCAAAATCTTAAATGTTAATTAAAATTGCCTGGTATGTGAAATTTTTTGAGCTTGGTTTCATAAACTTATATTTTTGAAAAAGACAAATAATGGAGAAAGATTATATCGTGTTTTTATGTTAAACCAATGTTCTAAAGAAGCACTTATCATCACTAGTAATAAACGAAACGTCAGTAAATAAATTATATGTATTTTATAAAAATCCCTCTCTGTACAATTGTAAATATAGTGTACTTGAAGAACAAAAAATAAACGTGAAAATTTCACGCTGCAAGAAAACTTCACCATAATAATTACAAACCACGATAGTAATTTGAAGGGGGCGCAAGCTCAAATGTATCTGACTACAGTTCAATTTAGCGCCACCTAAATCAAACTTTCACCAACGCTAAGCAAAATTGTTTCACGATATAACTCGAAACGATTTCTAGAGTCTTCATCAAATAAAATTCACAGTTTAAATCGAGAAAAACATATTTCATAAATATGAAGTTGACAAGCCTAATGTTAACATTGGTTTCTGGCTCACATTTCCGCTCTGGATCGTTTCAATTTTCCACAGACGCCGACGAAAATGAAAAGTTGATCCTGACAAGAACCCTAAATTATCGCAGAGGTTTTTCAGGATACACTCCAGCATGTTGGCCAAAAGATGTCGAAAAAGCAAAAAGAAGTGACACCATGGAATACGAACATTGCCTAATTCAAGCAGATAATTCAACATGTGGAGTTTATGACTCAACTTATATCGTTAATGATATTGAAAAAACGGGATATATTCATTCTCAGTGGTGCTATGGATATGTTGACGACAAAATTTCAAAACCTGAAGAACCTTTCGAATATTATTTTCAAAACTGCTGCTGGGTTGATTTGACAGATGATGACGGTGAAGTTTATGCCGATGGAAAGTTTAAACTGTATGCAAAATATAACGTTTTGGATAATAATTCACCACAAGTTAAAGTACCACCAATTTGGAGGATTATGACAGGAGAGGTTGATATTTTTTTCCGCCAATTTTTACCAAGAATTTTTTAGCAAAATTCGTTTATAATTAGCATGTTCCGCGTGAGTTTTAAGAAGCGTCGAGACAAAAGTTATTTGACGGGACGTGATATGATTCGAGGCCAGATTTGAAGTATTTGTATAAAATATACTTAATTATAAATATTAAAATATAAATATATTATAAATAATTATAAATATTAAAATATACTTAATTAGATAAATTTGAATCACATTTAAGTCACTTGAAACTCGTGCGGTTACTTTTATGCAATTTTGTCAAGTTAGTATGATGAATGTCAACTCAAAAATTTCAGAAATTTTTGACAAAATTGGGAGACCGAATCTTTTTTTTAGGTTCATCTGATCAGCTTACATTTCAAACTAGTTCGAAAATTCGGTATTTCAAATTATATTATATTAAAAAATATAAGATGATCCCAGAAGTTTAAAGTTAGAACCGATCGAATAAATTTATTTTAATAAATTATACCTTGAATCAAGGTCCTTGATCGTTAATCTACAGAATGTAACGTTTCTCCTGACAATTTGTTTGCGAGGTAACAAGGAATTGCGAGCGCTAACTAAACAACTTAGTGTTGAATTAATTTTTGCTAAATCAGCGCGTGCGATCTCTTCTTACCTCGGTACGAAAGTTTCAAGTAAAAATCTGGCATTCTGTATAAAAATATTTTATAATTATAATAATAAATAGCAAATTTTTTGAAAATTCAGAGCGATTTTCCTTTTAGGTAGGTTTCCTCTTAAAAACACCGTGAGATAATCAAACCAGATAAACTCCAGTACGCTTATAAAAAATAGACTTAACTAGCAAAAATTTATATTAAATAGTCAACCTTGTGAAAGGCTGTCCAGATCAAAGTTTACATTTGAATCCTTCGGACAAAGATGGGGACCAAATTCGGTGCAGATGGTCAGATTCAAGCGAAGCGAAAGATGGAAATCATGCTTTAGGTAATTTCGGTTCACTTTCCCTAGACGAAGAAAACTGTATAGTAACCTATGATGGCACAAAAGATTCGATCCGAAATGGAGTGAAACCAATTTCAATTCAAATCGAAGATTTTGCTACCGATGGTTCTATAAAATCATCAATTCCAGTTCAATTTTTAGCCACAGTTTGGACGCCTAGAGCCACAGGAAATTATATTTCGGCTTCTCGAGACCATCTTATTGCTGAATTAGATGTGGAAGAGTCATTTTATTGGGGTGATGTTTTTTCATTTGATAATCATGATCATGAAAATGCTCGAAATCGACGAGATACTGCATCAACTTTTCTCAGAGCTATTGAAATAAATCCAGAGACAAATAATCCTTACTTTTGCGATGAACCTCCTATTTTGATTCACCCTAGTCCAGCAGCCGGTGAGGAAATTCTTTTATCTGGAGAAGTCACAATTAACCTTCGAGCTATTTATTACGAAAAACTTGAAATTAAATATGATTTAAATCGGTTTCAGTTAGGGTTTGATCGGGAGAAAGTGAACTTTTCAACCGGATAAATTTAACTAAAACAAAATTTAAATCTTGAATTTTAAAACTTAAAAACTTATCGAAAGGAAAATTTTTTACATGACAATCTCATGGAGAATTTTATGTTTCAAAGTTTAGAAATCAAATTGATCAAAATGAATAAAAAATTTTCGTCTATTTTATATTTAGTTTTCAAATTCAAAAATACTTATTTCTGTAATAATTTCATAACAAAAAATTTTCAAAATATTTTATAGAACTTTTTTTATTTTTTTCATAGTGAAGAACATTCCCTGTAAGTAACCCCTGAAGGACTCTCATATCGCTTTAGGGAATTTATAGTGACTTTTGACCTGCTGTTTAGTCAAACTCGTTCAAATTAATCGATTCAAAAATAGAAATAAAGAACGAAACTTTCATTTTTAAACCTACTTACTGGCCACCAGGTGGATCAATTTTTTTTGTTATGTGGAACATTTTCACGTACTTATTTGTTCTGAGTGCGTTTTTTTATTTTCTTATCGAGTTAGCTTTGGCCCATGGTTCTCCCGGTCCAAAACCTAATCTTAGTACAATTCACCGCAAGGAATGGAATGCTCCGATCTCGACAAAACAAACGGAAAAGCTATCTGTACTTGGTTGCCTACTTTGGAACAGCAAAATCAACAACTTTATGATTTTTGCTTTTTAGCAATTGATAAATATGGTCGAAGTACTGAACGTCGATGTGTGACTTTAAAAATTGTTAAAATTCAAAATGATATTCATAGGCGGGATATAAATTTAGCTCAAAATTTCAGTCAGATAAAAATTTTCTGAAAACAGCTAAGTCTATTCGAAAATTTCCAGAAGTGGTTGACGTCTGAAGCTGAGATCTCGGTAAAAATATTTTTTAGAGGACCGTTTAATTTTTATGGAAAATGTTTTCAGATATTATTTTTTTTTAATGTGACACTAAAAGGTCAAATAACAAGATTGATTCTTTTGAAGTCATATAACATTGCATTTGGCAGACAATTTCTAGGCGATTTCAAATATAAAAGAATAAAAATTCTTTTATGTGATATGAGTCATATGATATGACTCATATCCTTTTACGAAGAAAGTAGATATTTTTCAAATTTGGTCTAGTATATTATGCACTTAAGTAGTAGTAATGTACTAGACGAAACTCGAAAAATATCTACCTTCCTCGTAAAGGAATATCATATAAGTTATATGTCAGGTTCAAAAACCAAAATGCTCCATATTGAAATTCATGGGTTATATGATATAAGTTATATATTTCATATAACCCATCAATTTCAATATGGAGCATTTTGGCTTTTTAACCTGACAACCTCGGTTATACCGTTTAACTTATACGAGTACAGCCAATAATATATCCCACCATAGTTTGTTGAATCATCTTGCGCCTAATTTTGGTTTCCGGGAGTTGAATAACTATGGTTGTGCTGGAATCGGAAGTTTGAATCCATTTGTTGGAAATGCAGGAGCTTTAGTTGATGATATTGATATTGCCATCAATTCTTGGAAAATTTGCATAAGATGTGCAATGGACGTTTTCAAATCTCAGACAAGTACCGAATTACCAAAGTATGAATACCATAGTCAAGACAATTATTGCAGTAAGTTTATATTCATACTAAAATTTTACTTCGAAATTGATCAATTATATTTTAATAATCTTGCTAATTTGTGTGTAGCCAATGATCGCGCGCCTAATAATAAATTGACCAATCACGTGTCCATGCCCTTTATTTTATCGAGATTGTTGTTCTCGATAAATTAATTTCTCAGGACAGGACAGGAGGACAAGGACAGGACAGCTATTGCCGACCCCTGACTGTAGTATACTTATTAGTTGATAGCCTTAAATGGTCTTTCCATACTCATCAAAAGTTTCCAAATCAAATTTTTTGTCGCTGGAATTGCGAAAACAGCACTTTTCATTATTTTTGAGCTATTATTTGAAAAAAAATAAAAAATATTAGTTTCCGCTTTTTTATTATTCATATTTTGTTGACAAAACGAAGTAATCTCCGGTTAAACATAGAACTGTTGAGCTGTAAGCTTGAGATTGAACTAATTTATAAACAAAATATAGAACATCTTATTCAGTGGGTCACGACAAATCGCCCGCAAAATACTTCCGAAAATTAGGGCGATTTTGGTCATTATTGCCTCAGTTTATTAAAACCTAATTGGTCCAATTATTTGTTCAGTGCAAATTTTATTTTTAAGTATAGGTTAAATTATTACTATTGCAGTATGTTCAATCGAAGTCAAAATAACTTTTTTTCTGTACACCAACTAACCATTTATGTAGAATCACAATTGTAGATACCTTGTAATGGAAACCAATAACCCTGTAATGGAAACCCATTACTGGGGATAATTCCTACAGATTTTCGCGAAAATCGACTTTATTTAATTAAATATTTTGATATCTATATTGGGGTAAAAAATGCTTCCGGAAAATGTAGTGAACTTTTTTTCCACCAAAAACCTCCGAATCGGCCACAAATCAATTTTTAAGGTCGTGTTTTTCATAAAATATAGGTTTTTCGACCTTTTTATTACCCTCCCAACCGCTTTTTAACTCCAAACTAATATTTCGAGAAAAGCATCGCAAATTGCCATCTTTTGCTTAATAAAGATTTGACTCGAAACTAACATTTTTGAAATTTCTCTAAAATGTGCATGTTTTGGGCGAAAAGTCAAACGACGGGTCATCTCACGTCAAATTTCATTTTTATGGTCAACTTAACAATCCCTTAAAATTTGAATGCGACATCTATAATATTTCTAGAGTCATAATTTGTACGAATTATCCCTACCCATTACCCTGTAATGGAAACTCACCACTCTTAAATGAAAACCTATTACCATTTATGGAAACCATTTTTGAAAAATAAGGAATTACCATTTATGGTTACCATGTAAAGCTACCTTTTTGCAGTTTTTTTACGATTTTTTAAGTGGATAACATTGGAACAGTTGAACGAGCAATCTGCGAATGTGACAATAGATTGGCCACAACTCTTTTGCTTTTGGATAAACCAAATCCAAAATATCAAGAATACAAAAAATGTGAAATTGTAACTACTGGAAAAACTGATAGTCTTCCATCTTGCTGTGCCAATTCAGAAGGCATTTTCAGATTACATAATGGCGATATTTCATGCTGCGATGCTAGTGGGTCAATCAAAAGCATAGGTTAATTAAAATAGAATTTGAAAATTAAAATAATATTCAGATGTGCTAAAGTGCAAAAGTGATAGATTTTTAAGTAACCAGTTTTGAAAAATTTTTAAAGCGCAAAGTATTCGCAAAACTCATTGAAAAACCAGTTATTTGATGGTTTAAATAAGAATAAAAAAATTAATAAAATTTTATAATACAATTTGTACTATTTTTGAGAACTATTACAAAGAAATATAACAATTTGCGATTTTTTTATTTTTCAGCACATTTTTTTCAAATACAGAACCACTTTTAATTTTGGTTTATATATCTAGAACAAGAGCATTCTTTAAGTTTAAATGTAGCTTTAACTGAGATTTTGGGAATTTTGTATGTTTTACAATAATGAAAAAAATCATATGAAAAATACTTAAATCTATATTTATACGATCAGCATAAAAAATAACACTGAAAACTAAGCCAAAATAAACGATTTTGATTGGTTTAAATTTCAACCAATTATAATGCTTATTGTAAGGAGCGATTAGGTCGAGCGATTAGTCGTGCGACTTATTTGCGCCATATGAGAAATATCCGACTCGAAATGTCGGGCAACGTAGTGTAGTTGGTTAACACGCTAGAATCATGACGTCGTTGATGATAGAGCCCCGGGTTCGAGCCCCGGCTTGTCTTTCCACCATTTTCAGGAATTATGATACCTTACACTTATCATGAATTGTTGCCCGTCGGCGCACAGCTCAAATCAATATCATTTATGTTCCGATAACGTTTTGGCCTTTTTCGATTGAATAAAGGCGTATTTTTTGTTTGTTTTAGTATAGATAAATATTTATTTTTGGTAAAACACAAGTAGAAAATAAGATTGAATAAATAGATGTCTGGAAGAGACTGCGGATGATTCACGCGAATAATTGTCTAGATTTCTCGCTCTTCTTACTTACCTGAGATTTGAACTGTTATCACAAAAGCTATCTTTCCCTGACCATGTCAATTCCCATCACAAAATTAGTCTCGTATAAGACCAAAACGTCGTATTTAAATGATATATTTTCTTTGAGCATGCGCAGCCCAATGTATAAAATTGAAAAAATGAGGAAACTTTTTATAAAATATTTTATTAGGTGAATGTATGGATGATGTGTCTCGGCCATATACTGCCCACATTCCTGTTTTTAGACCAGAATATGTTCATGTGGGAGATGCAAACGGTAAACCTACAACTGGTAGTTCCGCTTCAAATAATGGTTCAACCAGTGGTTCTGGTACGGAAACTGGAAATAAAAATCCTAACAAGTGGAATGTTGAAGGATCAGAAAATGAAGGACAACTCTGAATATAAGAGTTTTATATGAAAATTTGCAATAAGATTTGAAAAAGACTTATCCCGTTCATTTTTAATTATCGAATCCGAATCTCCGAAAACCCGAAATGAAAATCGATCTCGCCAGGTTACAACATAATTTGGAACACTGCCAGAGACAAGCTGTAAAATATGACCAACTGTAAAGTTCCTGTAAATAATATCGTAAAATAAATATACAAACATGAAATCCTTCTTTCGAAAACGAAAACGTTGAAACAGAAACTGATAATTTTATCTAAAAATTGTAGTTATGATTTACAGATTGGATCCGTCGAAAATGACGCTTGAAATTTGATCATCTATCAATTTCACAGTCTTCTCTCTTAATTTTTAAGGAATCAATTTATCTCTTTTTCAAATCAGTGCATTATTAATGTATATAAATTGTCCATGAAACATTTGATGAGGAGGTGGTTTCTACAGTTTCTGCAGTTATTATGCCCTAACAATGCACCAAATCATTTATTCATACCAATCGTTAATGATTTAAAAGCACGAAACAACCAAATAACAACAAAACATATTTCGAAATTATTGAGTTTTTTCGATTTTTCACCAAAAGTAAGTGAAAAAATTATGTTTATCTGAATTTGTCAACTAAAACTTCAAAATATCGGCATGTCTTCAGTCAACTTTCTCTTGCTTGTTTTCTTAGCTATCTTTTAAGCATACATTTGGTGAAATTGAGGCACATGGTGCCTTATTTGAAATAAGTTATTTCTACAATCATTAAACTTTCTAAAATAGATTTAAAAATTTTTTTTATTTTTTTAATAAAAAACATTAGTATATATCTTTGAATTTATTCAAGTAGAAATATTTTAAATATTTTATATTATGTTTTAACTTTGTACTGTAGTCCTGATGATGCTGAAAATGACAAAATATCGACTTTAAATAAATCAGCAACATCATAAATGAGGTGTTTAAGGGGGTGCTTTTAGTGATTTTTGGGATTTCAGAGCCTTTGTACAGTTCGACAAATGAAGACTGAACATTTTTGAAACATACCTCAGGAAGATCTATCTTTGACCTCGCGATTCCAATAGACAGTTAAGTACCACTCCCACCAACCATCTGGTTAAACGCGGTTAAACAAGTGTCCCTCAGCTTTTTTCAAAAAAACAAGGATCCTACAGCTTATATGGGAAAGTTTTGAGATTTGGTAAGAATCTGGAAAATTGTCTGAATTTTAGTAAATCGGTTCTGTTTTTTCGATTTTTGCCTCAGGGGTCAGCAATCTGCGTTGAATGTGCCGAAAAGGTGTTTTTTCGACGTTTTGATAAAAGGCTTTTTCTGTGGAAATGCAAGAAACGTCATTTTCGGAATATAGCAAGCCCAAGGGGTGTTGAACATCGAATCGGTCGTACTTTTTTGAATTTCCGCCTAATTGGCTGTAAATGGACAAAAAAGTGCGCGAAATCGACGATTTTGAATATGAAAGTCAGAATTAGAAAATTTAAATGCCACCAAAACATTCCTTGGTACGGTTTGCTGGAAACGATATTAGCAACTATGCTCTGATTTCGAACAGAAACGGTGCTAGAGATCGAAAAATAATTTTGATGAAAAACTTTAATTTTTTTCTAGAATCCGCTGTGTTCAAAATCAGCCCATAGTTGCTAATATTGTCTCCAGCAAACCGTACCCAAGGAATTTTGGTGCATTTAAATTTTTTTATTCTCACTTTCATATTCAAAATTGTTGATTTCGCGCACTTTTTTGTCGATTTACAGCCAATAAGGCGGAAATTTAAAAAAGTACGACCGATTCGATGTTCACCACCCCTTGGGCTTGCTACATTCCGAAAATGACGTTTCTTGCATTTCAACAGAAAAAGCCTTTATCAAAACGTCGAAAAACACCCTTTTGGCATATTTAACCAGATTGCTGACCTCTGAGGCAAAAATCGAAAAAAACAGAACCGATTCACTAAAATTCAGACAATTTTTCAAATTCTCACCAAATTTCAAAACTTTCCCAATATAAGCTGTAGGTCCTTGTTTTTTTGAAAAAAGCTGTAAGACTCGTGTTTAACCGCGGTTAACCAGATGGTTGGTGGGTGGTACTAAATTGTAGAGTGGAATCGCGAGATCAAAGATAGATCTTCCTGATGTATGTTTCAAAAATATCCAGTCTGCATTTGTCTAACCGTACGTAGTCTCTGAAATCCAAAAATTCACTAACACCAGGGATGGGCGTCCGAGCTAAAATATCTGCTCGGAAATACCGAGCAGGTCCGAGCCAACCGATCAGATCGGGTTTTTTTCCGAACCGATCCGATCCGATCACGTTGTTTTCAAATCGGGCCCGAACCGATCCGATCTTCAAATTTGAGATTTGCTTCCGAGCAGATCCGAACCGATCACATCCGATCACAAAATGTCCGATCTGATCGGATATGTGATCGGATCGGATACTTTTTGCGCACCGTGAAGCTAATAATTCAAAATTACTGCTTTTAAAGCGTGTTTTTTATCATTAAATTTCATAAAAGGATTATATTATTACTGATTTCAAATTATTATGTTCAGAAAATGACGGATAATTTACTTTCAAATCGGACTTTACAAGTAAGGCGTTTTATTTTTATCACGGATTTCAAAAATATTTTTTTCGAATTTAATAATAATCCTAAAAAGACTTTCGAAAAGTTTCCACATTACAGGGGTAGGCCCGATATCGAAGAAAAAAAACTACGCAATTTCACGATTTTTAGCTCAATAATTAGATTGTCAATATCGTTGAATGTGCCGATTTCGCCAAATGTGCCATTATCGCTTTCTTTGAGATTTATATTTCAAACTATGTTGTGGACGTCATGAATGACGTCATTTTAAAAATGAATTTCCCAAATTTTCTTCCACATTTTTATGAATGCGTTTGATAAAGTACTTAATTCTACGAATTATGGTGATACAATTCATTTGAACTTATTAAAAACTCTATAAAATAAATTACAAATCGGCATATGACGTAATTTCCACCGCCTACACGTTTTTTTTCATTTGTTGAGCAATAATTTTATTTCTGTTCCCATATCGCCCACTGTGCCAATATCGCGAATTTGCCAATATCGCCGAAATTTTAGCACCTCGAATATATGTTGAGCCGTAAGTTATCATTTTCATTCGCAATATTTTTTTCTGATTCTTTGAAGAATAAAATTAGAAAAATAAAAGTGTCCGACATAATGAATCAATTTGAGATTCTCATTCGTCAAAATTTGGAGCAATAAGAATCGACCATATAGTAGTACCAGATGTATGCGCATTCAGCTTTTTTCTGGAAACCGTATTATGAACTATAACTTATAGTCTATAAGTCTATGGTCACCACAGATGCTGCTAGAGCGAAATGAGATAATTTTTTGTATTTCTGCCTATTTTGACGTAAATTGCTTTCACGCGTCAAATTTGCTTATTCATTATTATTTTTTGATAATGTACATTTTATTTTTCTGTTTTCTTTGAATAAATAAAAAAATTCACATGAAGCTATATGGAGATTCTGATTGGTCTTTATCAGCCAAATCAATTTGCCAATTTGGATGACCAAAACATGCGCATAAAGTCGATTTTTGAGCAGGGTATAAGAAACTTTGTGACTAGGATGCCCATAGGTGGCGCTAGGGCCGATTAAATCTGCTCGGATGCCCATCCCTGCTAACACCATCCTGATAAGTTTCTTAATGAAAAGGATAAAAAAGGTTGTTTACTCCCAGCGCCATCAAAAGAAAAATTTAAGAAATTTTTACATAAAACATTAAATAATTTCAATGTTTTTAGATGTCATGTAGGCGTTTTCAGCCAGAAAGAAGGAGTTAAAAGGGATCGCCATTAAGTTCATTATTTGCCGATCTGTTTTTAAGTATCCTTGAAAGAACTGTAGTTGCCACACTTTAACGCCAAGGTCACATTTTTACTTGGCTGAGATATGTGGATGACTGCATCGTAATAGCTAAAAAGGGCTCTTTCAAGTTGAAAGTTTCAACCATGTCTTTAATAAAATTAACCGATGGGATAAAAATACAACTTTTTCCAATGAAAGAATGGTTGATAACGAAATAACCTTTTTATCAAGCACAATTTTTCTGGCCAATGAGAGTTTTGAATTTAAACCGTCGAGAAAAAATGGTGCTGATACAGTTCTAACAAATTTTAAAATGGCAACCATATCTCAAAACTATTTGATTAGTAACATTTTTACGATGCTCGATTTTTTCAAAAATTCTAGCTCTAATCACGAAATACTTTTGAACGATATAGAGCACAACTTAAAACCAATTTTTGTAGAAAACAGCTATCCCTTTTAATTAATTTATTCTAATTTTAAAAAATTTCTTCAATACGGCCCCAAACCTAAACCAGCAGACGTAACCTTCACTTTATGTCTCCCATACACCTCAAAAAGTATTGATTTCCACGTTCAAAAATTAATTCACCAAATAAAAGAATTTATCCCTAATTTTCATATACGATTAGCCTACCAAGGCCTTAAAGTTTCAAATTTATTTTCCGCCGATGCCAAACCTAAAAACAGAAATTTTAACTATGAACTGCATTTATCATTTTAAATGTCTTTGTAAAAATCATTATGTGGGAATGACTGCTCCCTATTAAATCACGTGGAACAGAGCATCGTAACCCATCATCTGCCAAAGGTATTTATTATCATATCCACAGTTGCCTCAACTATCTTAACCACCTTAATAAATTCGAAAATGATAATTTAAGACCTAGAGATGGCGTCAGAGCTAGACAAAAATGAGGGATAAGTTTTTCATGTCACATTTTAGCGTTTTGCAAAAACGCTTTGGTTCTTACTGGGAACGCCGAAAAGCTTAGGCTTATTTTATACGAATTTATCGACTTGACTTGAATGACCAAAAAACCATCGTTATTTCTCTCTATTCTGAAGTGGGCAATTTTAAAAATAAATACTTATTTTCGCCCACAAAAGTAAAAAGTTTTCGCATTTAGCTAATCGGCATTTTTCGCTTTTTTCGCGCACTTTTGGTTCTCTGGTCAATAATCAACCTTTTCCACCTGTTAACTTAATTGCACCATACAATTTTCAGCGCAATTTTTCTGCATAAAAAGCTCGATATATCACTTTATCACTTTTTGGTTAAAATGCGTAGCCACTACTCCTTTTAACGTGTGATTTTAATGTTGTGGCTACGCATTCTCACCAAAAAGTGATAAAGGGATATCTTCTGAACTTTTTAGTCCAAAAATACTGACGATGCAATACAAATTTATTTCTGATTTTAATTATTTTGACGAATCTCACAAAAACGAATTATATTTTTTCTTAACCCGTGTGAGCACAGAAAAAAAGTTTCGCCAAGGCACCAAAACCTATATATAAGCTTTTTTTCAAGCGCGTATTACAGAAAGCCCAAGGTAGTTGGAGTTTCAATTTTTTTTGCATAAAAAAGTTCAAACGATATATTTTTGCATCCGACATTTGATATTCTAGAATTTTGATTTTTAGTTCTAGAAAATTTACTGATAAGAGCAAGGTACAGCATATCACGTGATACAAGCTCACAGTGATGTTCACAAATTATTTTGCTATTGGAATCGATGCACAAGGATCTGACCTATGTCATCGTTTTTTCTGATTTGGTCTATATAAAATCAATCAAATTTTTTTTAATACGTAGGTCTAAAATTTCAATGAAAAAATCACAATTTTTCATAAAAAATGGTAATTTTCCCCTATAAAAGCAGATTAGTACACTGATATTATTTCTGGGTCAATATACTAATCAAGTGACTCTGTGGACTATATTTAATTGCTCGAATTATTTTTTTAATAATTAAAATATTTTCGTGAAATACTTAAAATTGAAAATTTCAAAATATCACTTCTGAAAAAAAATATCTGTTCCTGTATACCAATTAATCTTTCTTTTGAGTGTCAATCATGGAAAAAACACTTTTCTAAAAACTGGCTATTTTCAAATTTCAATTGACGCAGTAGGTCGCATTTAATGTTTTTAGAAGTAAAAGATTGGAAAAAAATCTCAAAAAATCAACCCTCCGTAATATTTGAACAAAATTTCCAATAAAAAAATAAGTTATTTTTTTTGACATCCTTGCAAAATTCTTCATAATGTATTCGAGCGAGACAATTCTACAATGTTTTTTTTGCATTTTTTAGATGATTTTAAATATGCAAAAGCCTATATATAGCCTTTGTGATCACACGGGTTAAGTTTTTTTTTCTCTTATCGGAGGTAACCGACGAAGGTCTATAACTCGAGATCCACACATGCTACAAAGCTATTTTTTGCGGCAATCGAAATTTTGTTGTCAAATTTTATTCCAGAAAAATAAATAAAATTAATTTCGGACAAAAATTTTTTTCAGAAATTTTGAATTCTCTTTAACCCCCTCACACCCAAAACCATTGAAATTCCCTCACACCCAAAACGCCATTCGGGGACGCACTTTGGGCGGTATTGCGGAGATAATAATATGCGAATAAAATATTCATTATTTTTATGACACAAGATCAAGGATAGACTTAAATTGGAGGATTATAATTTTTTTTTAATTTTAATTTTGTGTGCTCGATAAATGCAAAACAAAATAGAGGTTTAGTTTTCGGGTACCTCATCGGAAACCATACATTTTTTTAAAATCACATATGTATAACAAAAGATTAATTAGAACACTGGCTACTCAAATATAGTCTCTCATTCAAAAAAGCTTATCTCAATCGTCTGAAAAAGAAGTTTTCGTTTCTTAGCGCCAAAATGCACGCACAATCAGAAAAAAAAGTTGAAAATAGTTTTCGACTCGAACTCTGAAGGTTTATTACGCTGATTTGGAAATTGAAAAAGTACAAAATTATATTAAATTATTGAGAACAGACTTAAATTTTTAAATTTAATTATTTTTCAAAAATTTAATTATTCTTTTGTCAATATAAGCCGAAAAAATGAAGTTAAGATTTTTTCCAACAAAAAAATATTCCAGAGTGATATAATTATAATAAATAAGTCAACCTGGCTTCGAAATCTTTTCTCTGAGTTGAAAATATCCTATTCATTAGCATACAACATGATAATTTCTATTTTCTGTACCAAAAAAGTACATTTCAAAAATCGGTAAAAAAACTATTTTTTGAGGATAAAAATAAATGTATTTGATCAAGATGTCAAGCCACTAAAAGAGGACAACTCAGTTTGTTCGCCTGCTGTAGGCTTGATTACTCGGCAAGATATAAAATAAATCAAGCTGCAGCTTGATTTTGCAGCAGCTTGACAAGACTTTGATCGATCGTATTTTTCTAGATGGCGTAAAATACAATTTTTATGAATCTCAATTATTCACCCGACGGAATCATAATTAAAAAACATGAAATTGAAATTTTAAAAATGCCTATTATAATGAACAAGAATCTCGAAGATTTTGTTGACTACTTAGATAATGTACACAGACTGAGGATCTTAGTGATTCTGAAGATGAAAGTGAGGAAATTGAAATGGCTGAAAAGGCAATGATTAAAAATGTTTAACTCGTTAAAAACTAGAGATTCTATTCTAATTCTTATCAAAAATTAAACTTATTTCCTTCAAAATATAATAATTCGCGAAAATAGAGTTTTTTATTTTTTCGAGTTTTTAGAGGAAATCACTTGAGAAAAATAAAACTCTCAATAAAGACCAGGGAAAAAATAATTAATACCAGGAGTAGCCTCAGATAATTTCCTAAATTTAAGTCTCCTTTAGAATTTTAATTTTATTGTGTCGTATTTACGCTAGGATTTTTTTACGAAATAAGTGGGCGAAAATCATAAAATAGTTAGGAAAAAATATCTTTTGAACTGCTAGTCGTCTCAAATTTTTAAAAACATTACTAGAAAAAGAATTGCGAACTCTATGGCACCATTTGAATGAAAAGTCTGTGGATTAATATATTTCTATCTCGTTTTGAGGATTTTATAAAATCTCGCAGATACCCTGTTCTGAAGTTGGCGTTTGGGTGTGAGGGGGTTAAGTATTAATGCTGTCATTTTTTAACTGCTGAATTAAAAACTATAATTTTTCTTGCATTGGGAATCTAAGATTTCAAATTGTATAAAAAATTAAAAAAAAATATTTTTCGAAAAAAGCGAAAAAAATTTCGATCAAAAATTGCGAAATCTGGCGAATCAGACGCAATTGAAACTTTGAACGTCTCGCATAAGAAAACCAAACAAGATATTTCAAAACGACTGCCATATTAACCTGTAACACACAATTTGTAATAAGTGCTTTTTTATAATAAAAAATCTGATATCCGTGCTCCAAATGAAATTGAATAAGTGCTTAATACACCGAAAACATTTAACATGTAATTTTTGTCGATTTTTAGCAAATAGACCGAAAATTAAATTTTTTATTTCATATTACTTCTTGAATAACCATTAATAGTGGGCGTTAGGAAAATCAAAAAAATTTGACATCTCATCTCTAAATAAAATGATACGAGTTTAGTCAAAAACCGGGTTTTTCAACCAGTATCACGACCGGTACGATCATACAAAAAAACTTTTAAATACATTTTTGGAAATTTCAGACAAATATTAACGATATTTCAGCATTTTAGTATCGTCAGGCTGTTCATTAAAACAGGGATGATGTTCAAAAAAAAGTGAAACGCGTCGGTTACCGCTTAAAGTCATTTTTAAAATATTGGTAAAAAAATATTAATTTATGACACCTTCAGAGTCTCAATTTTTTTATAATTTCTTGATTTGTTGTTGATTTCTTTTAATATTAATAAATGCTAATAAAAACGGAAAATGTAAGTTGAATTTAAAGTTGTGGTTGTTCCTAATTGTCATCTTTGTTGATGCTGTTATAACAACAGAGAGAATGTCTGATTCCCTATAGAAAGCTTTTTACAGCTAACTTCAAATTTTAAACATTTTTGATGTGAAATAAGTTATAAATTTCCGAGCTGTAACAATAAAAAAAATTTAATTTCAATTTTTTATTTTGAACATTTTCTAACACTGTAAGCGGTTTATTTTAATTGCTGACAGTTGAGAAGATTTGAATTCATGTCCTAAATTTCCGAAACATTTTAAATGTTACATTTACCATGAATTATATTTTACTTAAGGGCTGACAAAATCAAGCGAAATAGAAGAGCAGATCTTTATCGACTGAAATTGAACGAAGATGAAGAACTAGTCAAAGAACGACGAAAACTAAGACATGGGAAACGGCAATTAGTAAAATAAAGAGTCAACAAATATAATTGTTTCTTTTTGATTTCAGAGTCTGAAGTTCTTGTATTATATATTTTATGAGGTCTGCTGCCAGCCGAACCGCTGGTCTATATTTCCAAATTTTTGCTTTTTCAGCATAAACCAAGCAATTCAGAAATTTTCTTAGTCAACCCAAAACGCATCGAAATCTCTTGTCCAGGCTTCAGCCACGTCATGACTCATGACGTAGCGAAAGCCTGGACAAGAAATGTTGATGACTCATGACTAGGGTCATACCCGGGGGTAAAATCGTCTTTTAAACTAATAATTTTATCAACGCATGAAAGGAAACACTCGAAGCAGAATTTTTTGAGAAAAATTCTGATCTGAAAAAAAAATTTTGAAAATTTTTTTTGGGTAAAATGGCAATTTAGAGTTTAAATTGTCAATTTGAGTGCCCCACCAAACCCCACCAACTGGCTTATAAGGCTTAATAGAAAGCTTGGAAAATTCTGTACCGATAAACATAAAAAATATTTTGGTGCAAACCAATCAGCTGCATTCTTTTATAAAAACTTCATTTCCGCCTACGCATTTTTCATCACAATACCATAATTTTTTTCAAAAATTCGACGAAACATTTTTTTTCAAAATTTTTCGAAAAAATTTTTGTAGATAATAGCTTAACTTTTTCTTAACACGATTCCCATTTAATTTAAAATTTTGTTGAGAAATATTTATACCTTAAAGTGCTCTACAAAGCCCAAAAAGGTGTTTTTCATGCTTAATTTCTGACACTAGTGGCTCTAAAATTTTTTGATGGTCGGATTCGTTTTTTTTGAGAAGATGACCCTATAAGTTTATGGAAATATTGCTGACGCTTTAGTTTGGCAGATATGCTCCCGGTATGACCCTACTCATGACGCGTCATTCACCTTATTAAGAATCTTAATTTATAGATTGGCTCAACTAAGATGAGATAATAAAGCGAGATCATCTCATACATTCGCTAGAAGCCAACTTGTTGGCAAAACTCGTTTTTTCTTTATTATTTACCTTTAATTCTAGGGAATATTTTTTAAGCGTCTGACAGAAGCCGTCTGTACGCATTCTATGTCGATGCGTGGGTTAGAATTTTTTGTATGTTGACTGTTTTGGGTCGAATTAGTATACATTTGTATGAAAGAGATCTCCGACCCTCCGTTGCGCCATATCGTTGCGCTATATCGATAAAGGCGGCTTGGTCGACATTTATGCCACGATTAATTCCCCCCCCCATTTTGAATTTAGGACCGCTTCATCAACATTTCTGCCCAGAAAATGAAGGCTTGGAAGAGGCAACATTTTGAATTTAGGGCGGCTTCATCGACATATGTTTGCTCAATTTTTTTTTCGATAATTTTCGAACTTTAGGGCACTAAAAATATGGGTCAACCGCGACGTGCAACGAAATGCCGAAATCTCTCCTTCTAAAATATAATATTTATTTTGACTTAATCAAAGCGGACTAATGAATGGCCACATCGAAAAATAAGAATAGTTGATGAGAATAAAAAACCTCCGCAAAAAAAGGACCATGAGATTAATTACAAAATTTTACCTTTTGCACTTATTGGAATAGCTGGTTTTTTACTCTTGATAGCATTTGTTGTCACCGAACTTGATACCAATTTAACAAATTCTAGCCATGCAAAAGACTTGGCGAATGCTTTAAAAAATGCTTGCAGTCTCACTTGTACAGATCGTGGAACATGTATTAAGGAAGGTGAAATCTTTTTGAAATTTTTACAACTGTTTTACAGACTTTTGAAATTTTATTATTTTCAAAAATAATATAAGGTCTCTCTTAACCTCAGTTAAACGCTGTAGAAAAATGTGTCTGTGAATATGGTTTCTCTGGAACTAATTGTGAAATTGATGAATGTTCAAGTGATCCTTGTGGAGAAAGTGCAAGTTGTATACTCACCAAAAATGGTATTTACTAAAGTAGTATTTAAACTTTCAAGAATTAACCCGTTAACTCGTTGATAAGTTAAATAATGAGCGTCAAAATCGCTCATTCGTTATTTCTAAATTTTTTGTCTAGCGGTCATTTTTTTCAGAAAAAGCTATTTTGGTATTTTTATTTAAAATACTATCCTTTTCACACATTTGTTAATATCCCGGCCTTACAACTTAAAAACACACTGCGTTTCCTAATCAGGGCCGGGATATTAATAAAAGTGAGAATAGAGGATATGAGTCAAATCAAGTGTCCCAGGAAAATTATCTACAGAGTTCAATCTGATAAATATAATCATGTGACTCTCTGAATCCTACAGACCTTTTTCCGGGACACTTGATTTGACTCATACATAGTAGAAAAATATTTGATCACCCTACTCTTCACGATTCGATTAAACACAAAACAGTTCATAAATTGTTGACCGTTAAAAATGCGGTGCTTTTTAATTAGCGTTAGATGTTTGTTCTGTATCAGGCAAAAACTTTTACATGCCGCACATAAATATGATGCTGTTTGTCAGCTCATATTTTTATTTTTCGGTCAAACTCTTTCAATAAATGATTTTAACATAAATTCTCCATTGTTGTAAGAAATACATTTTTAGCCAATTAAAATCGAAAACAAATATTCCAAGCTCGGTGTTCTGATAGTGCGCGGTTTTTGTACAATCCTAGAAAATTTTGTTAAAATATGTAGAAAAATGCGAATGTTTTTGTGCATTAGAAAGTAAAAAAAAGCTGAAATTTAGAATATTGTAAAATTGCTCCCTGGTCATCAAAATTTAGTTGGAAAATTAAATTTTGTTGGAAAATTAAATTTTGTTGGAAAATTAAATTTTGTTGGAAAATCTTCTTACCAGTTGTCCTCATGGTTTTAATTAACATGTGCATTTTCAAATGTATTCACTCCTGCAATATTAACAAAGTTGAAGCGATTTCAAATTTCTTGCAATACCCTGGATTTTACACCCACAACCCCCTTAAAGACATTTTTGCACCTTTTCAGTCACTTTATAGGAAACTGTTTTCTTCTCCGGATTTCTCAAAAAAACATTTCGAAAAGAACCTTCACGTTTTTTTTGGTATATCTAATTTTTTCGAATCAATTTATTTTTTACGTAATAAATCGTCTTTTGAAACAACACTCAAATAACCGTAGATTGCTTTCAAAGATGTCCTTATTGGGGTAAGATGGACTCTACTAGCATGCTCTCTAGCATGCACTCTATAGCACGCCTGAAGTCGATCAAGCAGTATCTTTTTGCAAAGAAACAACGGGGGTTTGGTCGTCTGAATTAGTCTCATAATTATGTAAGGAGCAAATAAAGCGTTGAATAAAAAAAGCGGCATAATATATGCAAAAAGGAGCCAATTATCAGAAATTTTAAAACAATATTATAAAAATGGTTTGATAATGATAATAAATCGAAAACGTTAACAAACGTATATCGTTTGATTAAAAATATTATATTATTTATTCATAATTAGTTTTAAAGCAATATATTTAAGATAAACAAAATTATAACTTACAAAATTTGAAATAAAATGTATATTTTCAATCAGAAAATCGGACATACATGTAATATTATAAATATATGTCGTTTTGTAATAAAATGTACTTTAATTAATTTCATAATAAATATAACAATAATTAAAATACAATTAATTACTTAAATAAATAAAAGTACGATTGGCTACAAAAATTAGTACGATTACGTTTAATTTTCAAAATAAATGAAACACAATTTATTTTAATATGGGGTATTAAAGTAAATTAAAGTTTTTACCACTAAACAATTGGATTCTAGGATTTAAATGTGATTGCCATCGTGGATATGGAGGAGAGTTGTGTGACCAACGCGCATGCTTAGAAAATCATTGCATAAATGGTGGTGAATGCAAAGCCGATCCAGACCAAATTAAGGGATCTAAATAACAAAGTAAATTCAGACTACTCAAACATTTATTTTTTTTGCAGAAATGAGTCGATTTTTCGAAAATCCAGAATTTTTTGAAAAATGAATATAGGAATATCTCATTCAAAAAGATGAATATTGGTGCATGTGTCCCGATCCATTTTGGGGACCAATTTGCGAAAAAGATCCATGTTCGGGGGTTACCTGTCAAACCAGTGGATATTGTTCTGTAGTGGAAAAAAGTTTCAAATGCACATGCTTTTCGTAAGTTTATAAATAACTTTGTTTTTTTATATATTACAGAAAAACTCCGTGTTCAGAGAGCGGTATTTGAGAACAATTCATACTCGGAGTCACACTACTAGTGTGACACTAGTTTTCCGAACAAAGAGCTTGTCAGTAGTAATGGGGTGTCCAGTGGACACTGTTCACACTGTTTACATTTTGACTATTGGAAACGACTCCTAGAGAAGAATCAAAAAAGCAAATTATTCTAAATCAGACTGTTCCTCCATCTTTTTTTTTCAAAACTTATAATAAATTTCAAATGGTTTTTCAGAAAAAAATGTACCGATTCGGACCTTTTTTTAATATTTCTGTTTTTCAAAATATTCGTGGTCATTTTTATCTATCTAAGAACTAAATCGGATGAATAGTTTCAAAGGCTGAAACTTAACCGGCATAGACACCTTTTCTACTACTAAGAATCTTAGTCTAAGATGAACTTTGAGTGGAAAAAGTACAACCCAACAAAAAATCGAACCGTTTTTTTTCAATTTTTCTCGAAAAACATGTATTCCGTGTGTTTATTTTGAGCTATCTCATAATACAATCGAACATGTTTTTTTCAAATACTTAAGTGTAAACTTTGGTTTGTAGAAGAGTTTTTAGAACTCATTTGTCATGGCGTTAACTAATGCATCGAGTTTAGTGGTTATTCTGGAATTATATGTGAAATCACTCCATGCTCAAGTTATCCATGCGCTCCAAATGGGAAATGTGATGAAGTGGGTGACACTTATGAGTAAGATTTAATTTTGTTATTTTGTATATGGGTTAGTTAGATTTGAAATGCGGGATTTCTTTAGTCAAACACAAAATAATTATTTGAAAGAATCGAAAAACATTCTCTCGACAAAAAAATCGATACTCATTTTTGATTTTCAAATTTTCTTACTTGAAATCCTTTTGCACTGGTTATCACATTAAATAATACATATCAGGTGAGTAATGACATGTCAGGACCTGACAGTCAGGTTGAAGTAACATAAATAATTTGCAGGTAGTTTGAATACCTAGAAAGCTGTTTTTTATTATTTTTAACGATTTCCTACTGCATTCTTATCTACTAAAAACAAATTGACATGTTTCAGCCCATAAAATCATCAGGGTCAAATCATAAAAATTTAAGGTTTTTCATTTAATTAACTATTCAGATGTTCTTGTTACCCGGGATATTCAGGAGATGGTTGTGAAGAAAATGCTTGCAAAGGGAAACCATGCTTTCCAAACGAATGCAACCCATCAGGAAATGGCAAAAAATATTATGGAAACCATATATCAGTTAAAACTTGACATCATTTTGAGGCTTATTATATTTCTTAGGTAGCACAAAATGGCTACACATATTTATAAATCAAACAATAACAAATTTTCTCAATCGGACTATTTAAATTTTTTTTGTGTATGAAAAATCATCCAATTTTTCTTTTCGATTTTCTTCCGAGTATGTATGGTTATCTTGAGTCACATAAGATTTCAATCGGATGGGTCGTTTCAAAAACCCAAAATGAGAAAATTTTGGACCAGGCTTCCCTTTTTATCTCTTTTCATAGCAAAAGATAGGAAAATTTGGGGCGTGGGAGTAAATTTTTCCTATCTTTTGCTATGAAAAGGGATAAAAGCCATCCCTTTTGGAAGCCTGGTGTCACACCAGTGGTGTGGACAGTGGTTGAAAACATGATAATTGACAGTATATATTTTGAGCTTTCAAAAGCTTTTCCTGATAAGCCCCATGAATGTGAATGTTCAGAAGGATTCACTGGAGATGACTGTATTTATGACATTTGTTTTCATTCTCAACCCTGCTTTCATAATGGAACCTGTACAATGAATTATGAAACATACGAATGCGATTGTCCAGAAGGTAAGTTGAGAATTATTTAACAATTTATTTGGTCAATTTTTTCATAAATTAGCAAAAAATAATTGCATTGTTTGAAATTAATATCTCTTGTTGAAAATAAAGGAACTGCTTAATAACAAACAAAGAATTAATTCAATTTTGTTAGCCTCAAGGTCATGATGAAATCTTTTCTGCGAAATCAAACAACGATAAAGTTTCGAAAATCTATTTTTATTTTATGCTAAACTTCATACCAAGTTATTGATTTTGAGACGAAGCTCTTCAAAATGAAAAACATAAACTAAAGGCTGTTTTACCAGTCTAGTAAGCAGGTTTTGTAACTTGGGAGTGTAGAAATATTTGGGAGTTAAGTACTGAGTATATTTTGAGATCATCATGGGCTAAATCTCTGACTTCTAATACACTCCATGTCTCCAAACACACTCAACCACTCCACTTCCCAAAATACCTCATTATATTGATTATATTTCATAAATCAGGAATTAAAATATACTTTACAGGTTATTCCGGAAATGAGTGTGAAATTGATGATACTACTGGAGTAACAGAAGCACCATTTGATATTTGCACTACCCCTACAAATCCTTGCTTGAATGGTGGTGTATGTTTTCCTGTGTTTAATATATTTTATACATGTGAATGTCCTACAGGGGTATCTGGTGTGAATTGTGAAACACAATTAGCCATAAACTGACGATTAAGTTCCGAAATAACTGTTTTGTATATAACAAAGTACACCAACTTACCATTTGTGGAAACCCCTTGTGATGAAAAGCAATGACCCTTAAATGGAAATTACCATTTGTGGAAACTATTTTTGAAAAACAAGGCATGTTTGAGAAAAATAAACTCAGTTATTGATGCTTAATTTTCTCCAAAATATTCGAAAAAAATTGTGGGTTTCGAGTCAAAT
>SCLH01002323.1:130688-147970 GCA_004367855.1 Oikopleura vanhoeffeni
AAAAATTTCCAAAAAAAATTCCAAATTTTTGGCTGATAACGACTTTTCAAATTTTGAACAAAATAACCGTGTAATGGAAACCCATTATCTTCTTTTTTTGCGATAGTGGGTTTCCACAAATGGTTAATTGATGTATTTATGTAGAGAAATTCACTTATGTAATTCTTATTTATGCCTCTTCGGTTATTTTTCTTAATAAAAACGATGATTTTATATTATGTTTAAATTTTTTAACATCTAATTGTCTTCTACATTATTCAATACAACTCTGAGCGACGTCAAATAACTTTTTTCATCAGATAATTTATGGGGGGTATAATAAGGTGGCAAATAAACTATTTTTCAAAACGTTTGGTTTTTGTAGAAAGTTAATTTTCTTTGTAACTTATTATTAAAAATTGTTATTATTGGCTTGTGAACTTCAGATAAAAGACAGAAATTGACAAAATCTACGGTATAAATTTGACCAAGGCAATAACTTATAGCCAATAAGCTACAAATTTATCACGTGACAGACGGTTTTCCTTCGTTTCAACGTTGGATTTTGGTATCGACTACTATTTTTCATACGTAAATAATTCGTAATTTCCTAGTTCTAATGTTTTTGCACATGCAGTTTCGACAGCTTTAATTTTTTTAGGATTTAACAATTTTTTCCATTTATCTACCACATATGTTGAGTTTACCATAGTAGAAAGCAAGCTTTTTTTCTTATTTGATTGTTGTTTTGATTCTTCGATCCAATTTTTGACATTTTCGTTCAATGGGTGGTCAATAAATTGATATACATCTTTTGCAACTTTATCCGGGTTTAATGCCATCTCTTCGTAATTTAAAAACATGATTGTTTGATCAGAACTCACGAATTGAAACAGCGAATTGTAATATTCACAGGTTTTTGTGATCTTAATAATAACAACTTAACATTTTACTTCAAAGTACAATTATTGACAAAAGAGTGGTAATCCAGTTAGGCTCCAATAAATTTTTACAATTTTAATTTATTTTTTTATATGAAAATATATGATATTAAAGGGGTAGCACGATGTGGAAGATTGGGTTCATTTTTCCAAGTGATTTTTGAAAGTAAAAAAATGTGAAAAATTTTTATTTTATTTTTTATCTTAATAAAAGTGTTCATTCTCGCAAACTTTTATATTTTAAAATTTCTCAACATACTTAAGTTCTGTAAAAAATATGAAAAACCACTTTTCATTACAACTCCATTTTTAACTTGCCGATGTGAGAATTTTTTGAAGGCGATATTCATAACCTCTAGGCATTTCGGGTGTTATGCGCTAATTTAAGGGGAAATCATTATCCATATGAAAAATTCCTTAATATGAAATTTTTTTTTCATGAAAAAAGAGAAAAACCTTTTTAGGAAAAAATTGACCTTCAATTGCGTTTAAATATCAAAAATATTCCTGAATTTGCAAAGACAAATGTAGCCTTAACACCCAAAATTTAATGGATTTTTTTTAATTAAGATAAAATTTTTAAAAATTGGGCGGTGCCAATATGGCACAACCGGGTGTCACAAGCAAGTGTTGTAAATTCACTAGCTCAGAAACGATTATCGATTTGACCACTTCATCGGTTGAATACGGAAATCAAATAGAACAGAAAATAAAACAGGTGATTCGCTGATTTTTTCAAAAGAATTCAAAAAAGCCATTATAAAAATTTTGGCCTTAATTTGCGAAAAATTTTCAATAAATATTGCTAAAACAGGTCGACAAAAAAATGAACAAATGAACATGTTATGATTTTTTAAACAGCAGTCAGAAAATATGTAAACATGCTGCAAAAAGTAATAGTGCTATTTTTTTCAATTTCATTGGCAGATTCAGAAGAAATAACAAAAAAAATTGGGTGAAAATGCGTGAAATTTTATAATGTTTGAATTTTTGGAAATTTAACGACATTCAAAATAAAAGTTCGAACCCAAACTTTCTTAAATAGATAAAAAATATATTTTAATAGAGCTGATACACATTTAATTCTGGTTCAGCTAACGATAATCAGCATCAAAAAAATAACCAACTAATTATTTTCGTAAGTTAAATTGACGCCAGTCTGCCACATCGCTGCTAAGGGGGTAGCATAAGTCCAGCAGATTGGTACATTTTTTCAAAACAATATTTGAAAGAAAAAAATGTGGAATTTTTTTTTATCTTTAATAAAGGTGTTCATTTTTACAAACGTTTACATTTTTATTTTCTGAACATAACTAATTATAGTTAAAAATATAAAAAAACACTTTTCACTGTACATCCATTTCCAACTTAACCCGACTATAAAATTTTTTAAAGACAATATTAATAAACTCCATTCATTTTCGGGTGTACTCCGCTAATTAGTATTCTAATTTCTTACATATCAAAGTTTTTTTTCCATGAAAAAGGGTTAAAATTGGCAAAAAGTAGAGAAAAACATCTTTTTTTGAGATAAAAATTGACCTTAAATTGCGTTTTGTGAAGTGTTAAAAATTTCATCAACAGTTTCAAAATGATAATCGCGCGACCTACCGATTAGTTGACATACGGCGATTTAATAGATACCAAAACATTTAATATGAGATTCTACATGATTCTGAAGAATAAAAAATTTTGGACTTGATTTGGGGAAAATTTTCATAATTTTTCTTAAAAAGTCGATTAAAATATAAAAAAAAAATTTTATGATTTTTCTAACAGCGGTCAGAAAATATGTAGGAATCCATGAAAAAAGTAAAAGTGGCTATTTTTTTGGTTTTTACCCACCAATTTCAGTTATTAAAACAAAAAAAAATTTGGACAAAAAATGCGGAAAATTTTCATATTGCTTCGATTTTTTTTTCAAATTTTTACGAATTTCAAGAATGAAAACCCGAACTCAAATCTTTCCTAAAATGGATAAAAATGATTTATGAAGCTGACACATATTTAAATCGTTCAACTAACTATAATAAGCATGAAAAAATATACTAACTTACTATTCTAAGTTATATTGACTCCAGGATGCCGGTTTATGCCACCCTTAAAATAAATTTGGTGGTTAAACCACATGTTTAAACATACTATGACGATTTGAAATAGAAAATTTTCAAAACTCAAAAATGGGTATCGATGTTTTTAACCTATCTTGTAGAGAATTTTTTTCTGGTCATTTTAAGACCTAGGATTTTTTTTTATGAAAATTTTCAAAAAAATGCGATTTTAACGTCAATTTTTCGTGATTTTACAGGTAAATGTGATCCAGTTCTAGCGAAGCCGTATGAAGTGCTAGAAGGCTGATTTTGTGGCCAGTAAAAATTAAGCGTTTTTCGGCGACCATTTTTTAATTGAGGTCGGCGACCAATATTTGACCTCTAATGACCGGTCAAAGTCCAGGTCAATCTCAAGTTTATCGTATAGACTTGTTAGTACCCCAAAAAGAATTCGGAAGAGTCGACTTTCTAATGAACGTATTAGGAAACTATGGTCAATAATGTACTGAAGAGGTCGCTAGAGAGCAAAAACTGGTCAACACCCAAGTCAACCTCAAGTTCATCGTATAGACTTGTAAGTACCCCTTGAAAGAATCGGAAGGGTCGACTTTCTGATGAACGTATTAGCAACTATGGGTCAATAATGTACTGAAAAGTCCGCTAGAGAGCAAGAGTTTTTGCTCTCTAGCGACCTTTCAGTACATATTGACCCATAGTTTCCTAATACGTTCATTAGAAAGTCGACCCTTCCGATTCTTTTGAGGGTACTACAATCTAACGATAACTTGAGATTGACCTTGAACTTTGACCGGTCATTAGAGGTCAAATATTGGTCGCCGACCCTCAATTAAAAAAAGGGTCGCTGAAAAACGCTTAATTTCCACTGGCCAAAAAATCAGCCTTCTTAGCACTTTATACGGCTTAGCTAAAACTGGATCACATACTACCTGTAAAATCACGAAAAATTGACCTTAAAAATCGATTTTTTTTTGAAAATTTTTCATAAAAAAATAATCCTGAGTCTTAAAATGACCAGAAAAAAATCTCTACAAGATAGGTTAAAAACATCGGTACCCATTTTTCAGGTTTGAATTTCTTATGTTCAAAGTCGTCTATGGCCCATAGACTATGGGGTTACCAAATACTTCCCCAGGAAAGTAATTTTTGTCGTTTTAAAATATTTCGTCGTACTTTTACCATTTTAATCAAATATGCTCAATTTCAAAAATGTATAAAAAGTAATTCAATTTTTTCGTACTTTTCTAAGTTGCATTTTTTTATAAATTGACTTCTTCGAAAAATTTTAAATTTACTCACGGACGCTATTTTCACGAGTTCTCCGCCCATCATTGAATTCTTTCGTGAATTAAAAGTTCCCCTCGGATCTCGAAATTGGAAAATTATTTTTAAATCTGGTATCATCTTTGAAAGTATTAGAATATCATCGATGTTGCAGAATCGTATAACTTTCATTGCAATAATTGATTTTGTGAAACAATAATGAGAGATAAATTTGCTATTTATTCTTTTACAAGTCTTGCCACAAGTAACTTCGTCTGTGATATTCTTATTCAAGTCGATTTTTATCCATTCTCTACCTTCTTGAGGAACTTTAAGTAAGGTCTTTATTCATTAACCAACTCACAAGCCTATTTGAAATAGGCTATTTCTTATCTTCGATAAAAACAGGTACATGTAACATGCGTATATTAAGTTTTTCGGTGTCTATCTAAATAATAAGTTTTTCTGAAAATTCTTCTGAAGGTCACGTGGGAAAAACGTGCCATCGATGAGAAAACTTTGAAAAATCAAAATATGTTACCAAATTGGTAATGACAATCTATTACATTTTGGATATTCGCCGAAAACTGCTGGAAGATTATTGCTCAAAAACCTCAATCAAATTAACTACAGTATGTCATATGTTTGTTAGCAAAGTGGTGAGCATCAAGAATTTAAATGATAATGCGCAATGCTGATGTGTTTAATAATTCATGCATGATGTTAACTTCTCTTTTCAGGGCCAATCAGGCATGACTATGATCAGTATCATTTTGTCGCATCATCTCAAAAATAGTGATCAAACTGCTTTTCATGAAATCTAAAACCCAGTCGGAGAAAAGATAATGTTTCAACGATCCCAAATGCGTTAAATACATAAGGGAGCTTTTGGATTGTCTAGATAAAAATGGGACCCATCGTTGGTCCATCATCCTGCACTATTGCGTGACGTTTTTTCTAAAATAGTTATTACTTTTATGATAGTAGAAAAATTCAATATTGTGTATTTCAATTTGAGACCTATAACTGTTTTTCAGTCTCAGTATCACGATATGTTTTGTCACATTGGCCCATTAGTTATAACGGATCGCAATGCAAAATATAGCTGAGTGCCATCTCCTCTCCCCACCGAGAGGACCCGGAATTGATTTCAATCAGGAATGTTGAGCTTTAACGACGCAGATGACAATTGCAGCGCCTCCTAGTCTGTAGGAAACCGTAAAAACTTTTTTTGTTAAATCATCTCTATTATTTACAAACTTGTAAGGCTCGTGAAAAACATTTGATACTTTTCAGTAAAAACATTCGTGAAACTTGTCAGAAATTGCTTCAAAAATTGAAAAAGTAATACATTTTGAAACTGTCGATCATTCAAGTTTAAAAGTTTTCTTTCAATTTTCTTCGAAAAAAGCAGAATTTCGTTTTGAAATTTTTGGCATCAAATTTTGGCATTAAGTTCTGGACTTCAAACTAAATATTTTATTATTTTGCTTACAGAAATGCACCAATGTTCATTCTTGATATTGATAGTAAATCGAAACGTTAAAATAGCCAAAATAAGTTTTTTATAATTGTCTGACAATTTTCTATACAACTTTCCGTTCGAATTTAATACTTTCACGAGCTACAATTTTAAAAATAATTTAAGGAATGTCATGCAAACAATACTCGCCGTGTATTACCTTAGCTTACAGTTAAAATGATTAAAAAATGGATTAATTTTTCTTTTCCATTGACATCACATCTAAGATGATTGTTCACTCTAGAAGTTGTTTATTTGTACATAAATTTTTTATAATGATACACTCGATTACTTATGTAACATAATTTATGTATATCCCTTTATTGCCCCTCCGCAAGAGTGTTCCCTCAAAAACACGGGGGGGTGAGAAAGCAACGCGGTTTCAAAAACGACTTAGGCCGATTTAAGTTCTGTAAAATAGCTCAAACTGTGCACAAATCATCTAGTGAATCAATACAAAATAAAACTTGGTCACGAATCAGACCATTGTTTTCTATTTTTTCTCTCAGACCTTATGTTTCTATTTTTTTAACAAAAACTAAGTAATTAAACAATTTCGTAATCTTTAAAAAAAATGGTTCTATTTAAAACACAATTTCGGATGGTTATATCAATTAGATAATTGTGCTCAGTTTGAGCTATCTAAGAACTTAATCGAAACTCGTTTTCAAGATGACGCGTCGGTTTTCTCACCCCATCCTCCCCGTGTTTTTGAGGGATCAAAATATTTCGAAGAGGGCAATTAAGGATATCCGCCTTTCACACTTTGCTGAAGATTTGGGCCCTATACTAGAAAACACACTTATGTTTACACATAGGCCCAAATCGTAAGCAAAGTCTGAATGGGCATACATTATAATTGAAACAACGTCGTAACGTCCACGAAAAACGTGAGGCAAATTTATTTCTCATAAAAAACGTTTTTACGGAGCGCAACAAGCTAATTCGACGTAGAATTTGATGACTTATCGAAAAACTTAAGTTCAATTTCAAAATAAGTTTCTCAAGCATTCCTATTTATAATTCATTTCTCGAAAGGGGCAATAACAGCGGTTATGGTGATTATTTGACCATATTATAACATTTGTCAATTAAAAAACCCCAAAAAAATTTTTAAAGCAATATTCTGAACAACCGAGAGTTTTTAAAAGATGACTATTTTCAAAACGAGGGCACGTTATTCCGCCAAACAAATTAATTTGGAATTGGAATTAATTCGTCATTTGAAAATGACTTATTTGATTACGTTTTTAGATAGCTCAAACTGAGCACAAACATCTAGTTAATAATATCATGAATGACAGGAATTGGTCCGAATCGAATTATTGCTTAATTTTCTTTCTTAGATAACTGAAATTATGAATTATAATTAAATAAATTAAGTTTCTCAATAAATAAATAAATAATTCGATTTGGTCCAATTTTTGTGTTTTTTCATAGGATATTTGTGGCTCAGTTTGAGTTATCTAGAAACTAAATCAGATAAGTATTTTCTAATTCGAATAAATTCCGATTCCAAATTAATTTTTTTTGGCGGATAATTTTTGGCGATTAAGGTCCCTCCTTGTAAACACTACCAAAACTGCAAAAAGTCTCTTAATTGTCAGCAGGGAATATATAAGGGTAATAATAAGTTTTTATATCTTCAATCCGGGAAGACGGTCCATTTAGGTAAATCAAGCCAAAATTCTAGTTATTTTACTAAAATGAGCCTATTCCGGGATTTAAGTTATTTTTGTTCATTTTGATATATTTTGTTATTGATAGGTAAATCATATAATTAATTTTAAGTGCCATAATTTTAAGAAACATGATTTTTTTTTGAAATTCGAAACAATTTTTTTGGCCAAATTAAAAACAACCCTGAAGAAATCCAAGTGGTTCGAATAAATAAAGTGCATCTGGATTCTGATTAAAAAGCCACCAGCAAACGTACTGCCTTTCTGATGTTAAAATTAATATTCAACAAAATATTCAAAATTATTGAAGTGTTTATTTTAACTTTTCCTGATCTAAACTGGGCGAACTAAACTTTCTTAGCTGTGGGTTCCACTCCTCTAATTTTCTAGGACTTTCATTGCATGATAAAGTCTCAGTGATTTCTCTGATTTTTCATAATTATAACAAAAAAACAGAGGTATAATTTTCAATTTGCAAGTACTCAGAAAATCCAATGAATAATCAAAAAAATTACAAAAAGAATATAGAAAGTAATATCGATAGTGAGTAACGAGCCATTCGTAAAAATAATTTTCGTTTAATCCTTATAGAGAAAACTCATTTTAGGTCTTGATTTATTTTTAATTTTCGCAAGTTTTTTTCATAATTTAACAAAATTTATGTTTATCGCTTTCATTTTATGACGTTATAATGCGTTCTTTGTTCATTGAATGAGTCGGTAAAATTATTATTTTGTCAATAACCTGTATTCAGGCTGTCAAATATCGTCTCTGATTCGCCAGAACGTAACTTTTTTCCTTTAGAATTCAAATTTCGTTGTTTCAAACTTTATTAAAGTATTTTATCTCTCCGTGTAATTTAGTCATTGTTACTCATGCTTCTTTATTGTCAGCTTCAGGGTATGTGGATATAAGCTGGCTATAAACCGGTGTAGCGTGAGGAAAAAAGCTTAAGGTTTTATCTATCTGAACTAGGTATGTCCTGCAAAGACTCTGAAAATGGGGCATTTCCAAATGCAACAAATTCTCTATACAAACAGCAAAAAATCCAGACTAAATCCTCGCGATCTATATTATTTCTAGGGCCTTTGAATTCAAAGTTTAATGTGCCATTTGAGGTCCACCACTGAAATGCAGGCACTTTGTAAGTCTCCAAGAGCACTCAGAAAAGTATATATCATACTTTCCTTTTTTATTCAAATCTTATTTACTCTGATCAAATTCCCGAACAATTACGCTACAAAATTTAATGAAGCTTTTGTCACAAAGCAGAAATTTTTGTTTAGCCGCTTGATAACCTGAATAATATTTTGGGGCGAAGTTGAGAAAAATCTTTATTTATTCAGTCGTTGCCTAGGAACTTCGCCGATTGAAGTCAATAGAATTAAGAAAATAAGAAGTTACTTATTTTTTACACTCTTCAATTATTTTTGTAGACAATGCGGCATAGGCTATGCCGCATAGCCTATGCTAATAAATGTTTTCCCAGCTCTTTTTTTAATATACATATTTTTTGTTATTATATAAATCAATGAGTAAACATTGCTATCGTTAAATATACGGCCTCATATATATAAAATACTATGTGTTAATCTCTGTAATGGGCAATGACTATAGTCTTTGGCATCAAAGCTTAATTATATTATCATTAAGCGCCAAATCATTGAAATTTGAAAGACTTGTATGCAAACGATTTACTTTATTTTTGGAAACAAGCACAGTGAAATTTCGAGTATTTCAGATAATAAATTTATTTATTCAGGAAAGAAATTATCGTTTTATTTTCTTTATTTCGGGCTATTTTTGAGGCCTTGTTTACCTTTCGCTTTATAGGCAGTTTTTTTTTTTTGTGACTGAATTAGGCGTAAGATTTTTTCTAGCCAATAGTGATTTATTGCTTATTTGAAGTATTGTCCCCCTAAAAAAATAGCTAAAATATTTAATACTACAAGTGTTATATTAAATGGCTCAAAAATATGAAGAAACACAATAAACAGAATATTAAGTTTATTTTAAATTTAAGTTATTTTATATCAACTGGACCCATATGCGATATCCTGGATCTGTACAGCGGAATTTGTTACATCATTAAATACAGAAGAAAACTTAAAATATACAGTAAATGTATCTCAAATAAATGAATTCGATTTGAAATTAATACCAGGAGATTCAGCAAGTCGACTTTTCATAAAAGATATTCTAAACTAATAGTAGATTAATGATCAACAACAGAGGCCGGTAAGACAACAAAATCAATTTATTTACTTGTTGCGTGTTCCATGAACATCAAATCGTATTTAGTTTGTAATATCGTCATCAGAAAGTTACTAACGCTGAAATTTATTGGTGGTACTTGAAAGCGATTTGCATGTAATCCCTGTTCAAATAAAAACACTCAAAATTTAACTAAGACGACCTCTAACGGGAGAACTAATAATCGGGTGACCGCGAGACCACCACCAATTATTTTTTTTGGCGCTAGTTTAGTAGCATTGTATATATCTTTTAGCCAACTTTTTTAAAGGTGTACAGCAGGTTCCAAAAAAGCACTTCTTAGGCGATTTTTTTTTCATCCCTATCCCAAACTTTTTTTTATCATTTACTTTGAAAAGGGATAAAAAAAGGAGGGGACGTCCATTTTTTTTTTCCGAAGCCTACTAACAGATGTTCAAGTCTGCTTTATAAAAACAAAATATGCGTTTTCAAGAATGACACTTTTTAATCATTTTTCACCTTTTTCATTTTATAACGCTGCGTAGCAATTTGCCGGACTTACGAAAAACTTGTTTAAATTTTTTAATTATTCATAAAAATATGAATTACAAATATCTACGTATAAGCATTGTTCTTACAAGTTAATGCCTACTGACCTTCGTTTAGCAGTGTATAATATCAGTAATAATGATTGAAAAATTAGAAAAAAAAAATAAAAAAATTCTCAGAATTTAAAAATCGCATGTTTTGTGATATTTTTGTTTGCTTTTTGAAAATAAAGATTCTGTTGACTAACAAATAATCAAAAAAAAATGATACCAGCAAAAATGAACGAAAATAAAAACCGATAAATGCGGAAGAGCGTGGTTTATTATGGAGTCTCAGCTATTTTTATGTCACTATTCTATCAAATTATTGGTGGCAGTATGTTTTTTATTTCTTTGTGTATAGTATAAACAATTAAATCCCTGAAGACAAAAGGTTAGTGGTGGTTACAGAGTCAATTAAAAATTTTAAGGATTTTTTTTCGAGTATTCTTAATTTTATTTCAGTTTTTGCATTATTGTGCTCCGTCATTGCAAGATTACTTACATGGAAATGTCGAAATTCATAAAATATTTTAGTTCTGGGTTATACTCTTTATTATTTTGATATATGCATTTGAGTTTTTAGTAAAGAAATAAAAAATGGATGTCAACTAATTGAAATTTAATAATCAAATGATTGTAATTCCATTTCAACCTTCATTTCACTAATATATTAATAATTATAATTTATAATATATATTATTTTTAATCTCATTTTAAATTCAAAGTTTACCTTACTTAAAAGGTGTGTCATTTTTGCTGTTGATTTTTCCTTCCCTTGACAACACTCACTACCATAATGATATAATTTTAATATGAACCTAAATAAAAGTTGTATCACTGACATTTATCACTATCGGCATTGTTAATATCAATAGCTGGTATTGCAGTGAAGATAAAATACAAAAAATTGCCGGCTTCTCCATCAGAAATTGTGCAACTACTCCGCTTGGAAAATGCGGAACAAAAAAAAATATTTCTGTCCCATACGCCGAAAGTTGCCGATATCGCCAAATTTTTCGCAAAGAAACTTCCGGCGATGTTTGTAAATATGAAGATTGTGAGCTCAGTTTATTGAAGGTGCGCAAATTAGCGCAGAGAATGACAATATCCCTTTATGACCTTTTGAATAATCTAAGAGATGTGGGTTTGAGGGAGCCAATCCTAACACCCTAAGACCCCTTCTAGCCACTCATGAGGCCGCTTTTCTCTTCTTCTCAAGCCCACATCTCTTAGATTAATCAAAAGGGTCATAAAAGGGATAATAAAGTCCTTCTACTCTGAAAGAAATTTTTACTAAAATACAAATTTTTAATTTCGTGATCAAAAAACGCAATTTAAAGTGAAAAGTATTGCAACTGAATATTAATTTTGGTGAGCCTATAATCACAAAAAACATATTTATAATCTACGAAACAGGCATACTTGGACTTCTTTGCGAACAAAGATTAGTTCAAAAAATTATTATTTATGTTTCTTATTATCAACATTACACTTTTACTTAAATGGTCGCCATAATCCATTTCATTAATTCAAAATGCCTCTATAACGAAGAAGAATTGTTCAGGATTTTTCTTGTGCATGATTTTTGGCAAATTGAAAATTTAAACAGAATGGCAAAAATTCGAAAAGATTAGAACAAAATTGAAATCATTATCAGAGTTGAAGACAGGTTTCGGAATTAATAGAGTTCACCTTTTATTTCAAGTACAGTATATATTTTCGTTTATCGTTGGCAGCCCAACTTGGATAATCCTACTTGGAAAATCCAACTTGCAGCCCAACTTATATAAAATTCTATTAATTCTGAAATCTAAGCCAAGTAGTTTTGGGTGCGTTGAAAATTTTGGTCAAAATTTTTTTGCTCATAACTTTCTCGGTGCGCTGTGAGTGGTCAAAAACTTTAAAAAATAAAGGTAGCATGCAGCATGTTACAATGCTACACCATGTAGGAACTTTTTTTGAACATATAATTTTTAATTTAATCTGAGGACAATTACGCTGAATCTAAAATCCCTTCAAAGAAAAGCATATTATCCTTTATTCACACTGATTACCCCCTGATTAGGAAAGTAGTGTGTTTTTAAAGTAGTAGGGCCGGGATATTCAAAAAGTGTGATATGGCCGGGATATTCCACAAAAAATGTGAATAGGGGATATTATTTATCTTTTTGAAAAACAACTTTGAACCGCCTGAAAACAGCGCCACCAGTTGGTTAGCACCAAAAACTTTAGCCTAAAATTGTATGCGGGTAGTGATTTTTGCCTCGAACCTTTATTTATAAAGCCAAGGATCTAATGAATTTTTTCAACTAAGCATTTTGAATGAAAGTTATTTTTTATTCTGATCAATCCTTTCCCAACCTTAGTCATCTTAAAATGCCTTGCTATCTCCAATAGCGCGTGTTTGAATCCGCACTGATGTTGTCTTAGTTATTGCGTGAGTGATTACAAAAACGATCACTTTTGCGCTCCCAATATCAAACACCTTGCCTATAATCATACCTAGAGGCAATCACTGAGACGAACATAAGTGAGATTCGAAACACGCGCTATACAGAAACAAAAGCATTTTTAAGATTGACTTAGGTGTGGAAAAGGATACCCCTTTCACACATCCGGAATATTTGGGCCCTACTCTAGAAAATACAACTACGTTTTATACAACAGGGTCAAAATATTCCCGGATAGTGTGAAAGGGGGATATAAGTTATATCATATAACGCATTTTTTTATATTTGATTTTTCGGCTGGACAGCTAATTTCTCGGTGTGAAATTTCAACTGCCAATATGCGTTTTTAAAATAAGTCCAAACTTCATCCAACGTAGAAACACTGAAATTGCTGCTCAGTCAAAATATCATTCACGTTTGTAGGCACCACTGTCGAGCAGAAATCTCAAGTATTAAAATATTCTTAAACCTAATTTTTTGTCGTTGTCGTCTTACTATCAACGATTTTGATAGTTTTGCCTACAATGTTGGGCTGGAAAAGTGAAGAACTTTATCTCGAAAATGAGAAAAATTATCAAATGGGATACGTTTATCTTATGGAAAAGAAAAAATATTTCCGAAGAATATCAACATCAAAAAATAACATACATGTACATGTATTTAATTCATGATTCTGCTGCTCTACTTGAATAAATACTAACTGATTAAAATATAAACATTGCAATTATCAAATTTTTTACTTCGGTGACATATCTTTCCCACCTAAGTCAATCTTAAACATTTCTTGCTATCTCTATAGCGTTTGTTCGAAATCCACAATTGTTGTCAATATTTGGAGGTTTGAGGTCGAAAATCTCAAAAGTGATCGAGTTATTGTTCTTATATTTCCTAGGAGATATTTTTCTTCCGACGAATAATTGCCAAAAAAACGGTGGTTTTTCCACATTTAGAAAAAGGGGCGCAAAAATTATAAAAAACTGATCGAGTTTAATTTTGACCTTCTATTTTTAAACTCTTCAAAATCTCAGCTAATTCGACATGAACCTGAGAGGATATAGTTTTTTCTAATCTGGCTTAGGTCCTCTTGTGTTATTTATGTGTGAATGAAGTGTATGCATACAAAAAAAAATTGAGTTGTGCTTTCTCCAAGCTTAAAGATTAGTTCACAAAGATTGCTAGTCTGACTAGTATCCTAAGAGCCCTGTTTGGCTATTTTTAATCGAGAAAGTTCAATTGTCAGCGACCAACTTAAGGCAAGTACTGTCTCATTTAGAGACTCGGACATGAAATTTCCAGATATTTTTAAAATGTTTTTTTCTGAAAAATACGGACAAAAATAAGTTGATCAGATGTCTTTTTGATTTTCATTTGTCAAAAAAATTATTTTTATCGCGATAAAAATTTTTTAATCACGATTTTGTCAAAATTGGAAATTTCTGATAATTTGAATCGCTCTTTCCGGAAAAAACGAGATACCAAAAATGCATTGTGACTTGGGGTTTTTGCGGATCTTGGTGTATACATACCGTTTTGGTTTTGGCTGTCAAAATCCAGGGAGGAGTAGTATTTTTCCGACCACTCAAAATAAGGCCAAAAACAGTTTTTGCTATAAGCGCCGGAAGAAATTTTTTTGAGTAAAACTGAACTTGGGTGCTGCCCACTGCTTTTCTGTGGGTCAATAAAGCTATAAAGTATTCTCATCTTCAAAACTCAGGAGGAGAGGCTTTGAAGTGAAATAGTGCCACTTTTGAAAGGTCGTTCCTGATTGTCGGCCAATCAGAGACTCGATTTGTTTTTGAAAAGCCAAGATAAATGTTCATTATCCCTAAACTGANCATCAGAATTTAAATGATAATGCGCATGCTGATTGGTTTAATAATCTTATGATGATGTACTTCTCTTTTCAGGGCCAATCAGCATGACTATGATCAGTATCATTTTGTCGCATCCATCTCAAAAATATGATCAACTGTTTTCCATGGAAATTAAACCATCGGAGAAAGATAATTTGGTCAAACGATCCCAAATGCGTTAAAATTAATAAGGGAGCTTTTGATTGTCTGAATAAATGATGGGTCCAGTCATCCTGCACTATTGCGGTGACGTTTTTCTATCAAATAGTTATACTTTTATAGTAGAAAAATCTCAATATTTGTATTTCAATTTGAGACCTATAACTTGTTTTTCAGTCTCAGTATCACATAGTGTTTTGTCACATGCCCAGTTATTTAACGATCGCATGCAAATATTATGCTGAGTGCATCCTCCTCTCCCACCGAGAACGGAATTGATTTCATCAGGAATTTTAGCTTTAACGGACGCAGAGACAATTGCAGGCGCCTCCTAGTCAGGTAGGAACCGTAAAAACTTTTTTTGTTAAACATTCCTCTAATTATTTATAAATTGTAGCTCGTGAAAAACATTTGATACTTTCAGTAAAAACATTTCGTGAAAACTTGTCAGAAATTGCTTCAAAATTGAAAAAGTAATACATTTTGAAACTGTCGATCATTCAAGTTTAAAAGTTTTCTTTCAATTTTCTTCGAAAAAAGCAGAATTTCGTTTTGAAATTTTTGGCATCAAATTTTTGGCATTAAGATCTGGACTTTCAAACTAAATATTTTATTATTTTGCTTACAGAAATGCACCAATGTTCAATCTTGATATTGATAGTAAATCGAAACGTTAAAATAGCAAAATAAGTTTTTATAATTGCTGACAATTTTCTATACAACTTTCCGTTCCGAATTTAATACTTTCACGAGCTACAATTTAAAAATAATTTAAGGAATGTCATGCAAAACAATACTCGCCGTTATTACCTTAGCTTACAGTTAAAATGATTAAATAAATGGATTAATTTTTCTTTTCCATTGACATCACATCCTAAAGATGATTGTTCACTCTAAAGTTGTTTTATTTGTACATAAAATTTTATAATGATACACTCGATACTTATGTTACATAATTTATGTATATCCCTTTATTGCCCCTCCGCAAGATTTGGTCCCTCAAAAACACGGGGGGGTGAGAAAGCAACGCGGTTTTCAAAAACCACTTAGCCGATTAGGTTCTTAAATAGCTCAAACTGTGCACAAATATCTAGTGAATAATATAAAATAAAAATTGGTCCGAATCAGACCATTGTTTTCTATTTTTTCTCAGACCTTTGTTTCTATTTTTTAACAAAAACTAATAATTAAACAATTTCAGTAATCTTTAAAAAAATGGTTCTATTAAAAACAATTTCGGATGGTTATATCAATTAGATAATTGTGCTCAGTTTGAGCTATCTAAGAACTTAATCGAGTACTCGTTTTCAAATGACGCGTCGTTTTCTCACCCCCTCCCTCCCCGTGTTTTGAGGGATCAAATATTTCGAAGAGGGCAATTAAGGGATATCCGCCTTTCACACTTTGCTGAAGATTTGGGCCCTATACTAGAAAACACAACTATGTTTACTACATAGGCCCAAATCTAAGCAAAGTCTGAATGGGCATACATTATTAATTGAAACAACGTTCGTAACGTCCAACGAAAAACGTAGGCAAATTTATTTCTCATAAAAAACGTTTTTACGCCGAGCGCAACAAGCTAAGTTCGACGTAGAATTTGATGACTTATCGAAAAACTTAAAGTTCAATTTCAAATAAGTTTCTCAAGCATTCCTATTTTATAATTCATTTCTCGAAAGGGGCAATAACAGCGGTTATGGTGATTATTTGACCATATTATAACATTTATCAATTAAAAAACCCCAAAAAAAATTTTAAAGCAATATTCTGAAACAACCGAGAGTTTTTAAAAGATGACTATTTCTAAACGAGGGCACGTTATTCCGCCAAACAAATTAATTTGGAATTGGAATTAATTCGTCATTTGAAAATGACTTATTTGATTACGTTTTTAGATAGCTCAAACTGAGCACAAACATCTAGTTAATAATATCATGATAAAGGAATTGGTCCGAATCGAATTATTGCTTAATTTTCTTTCTTAGATAACTGAAATTATTGAATTATAATTAAATAAATTAAGTTATCTCAATAAATAAATAAATAATTCGATTTGGTCCAATTTTTTGTGTTATTTTTCATAGGATATTTGTGCTCAGTTTGAGTTATCTAGAAACTAAATCAGATAAGTCATTTTCTAATTCCGAATAAATTCCGATTCCAAATTATTTTTTTTGGCGGATTAAGGTTCCCTCCTTTTAAACACTACCAAAACTGCAAAAATCTTCTTAATTGTCAGCAGGGAATATATAAGGGTAATAATAAGTTTTTTATATCTTCAATCCGGGAAGAGGGTCCATTTTCAGTAAATCAAGCCAAAATTATAGTATCTTTACTAAAAATGAGCCCTATTCCGGGATTTAAGTTATTTTTTGTTATTTTGATATATTTTGTTATTGATAGGAAATCCCATATAATTAATTTTAAGTGCCATAATTTTAGAAACATGTTTTTTTTTTGAAATTCGAACAGTTTTTTTTGCAAATTAAAAACAACCCTGAAGAAATCCAAGTGGTTCGAATAAATAAAGTGCATCTGGATTCTGATTAAAAAGCTCACC
>SCLH01002324.1:0-18318 GCA_004367855.1 Oikopleura vanhoeffeni
CGTGATCATTTTCGGGCTATGATGTAATGGAAAAAAGATCTTAAAATTTTTTTCTGATAACGATGAAAGGTTTAATTTTGTGATTTAAAACATTTTTGCAAAAAATAAGTACTCAAAAAAAACGCACAAACGTCATTTTGTTTCAAAGTTTATTGATAACTTTATAACTGAGCTTGTCATCGATGATTAAGCGTCGTATAATGCGATTAAATGGTGTGCGGCAACGCGTTGGCTAAAATCGAGTCTACGAGTTAAAGTTTCTGAAATCTGAATCTTGACATCAAAGTTATTTTCAAAATTGGAATTAATCTGTTCGATTCCGGTCGGAGTAAAGTCGATGTCAAGATAAACATCCAGTAAACCATAAGATTTTCAGCAATGCTGTATTTGTTTTCGACTGATTTACATCTGAATTTCATTCATCTTCTCGGTTTGTTAAGTTTATCCGGCGTTAAAAATTTGAATCTTTAAGAATGTGTTCATACTCGAGCATGATTTTTAATCGTATTTGTGATGCTTTCTTACTCGGTATTGCTTAAAAGGATTTTTTTTTCCAAAATACTTTTGGTGGTAGACTTTGCCAACAGTCGACCCATAAATCCTGCCATATATAATTCAGACAGCGAGCATTCTTGGTTCTTTTTCGCTATGAGTTATAATTTTCACCTTCTAAGGTAATGTCGGCTTCTTTAATTTATTTGACATTTTTATCTGATTATTTTAAAACGAAAATTAAATATGTCAAAATTCTTCTGTCTAGAATTTCGTTATTGAAACATTAACTCGTGGACTTGATTTCGGCCGTCCAGCTACCATTCACCATTTAATCGCATTTTACGGCGCTTAATCATTAATGACAAGATCAGTTATAATGTTATCAATAAATTTTAAAACAAAATGACGTTTGTGCGTTTTTTTTGAACATTTATACTGTATAACAGTACTTATTTTTCGCAAATTTTTTTTAAAATACCGAATAAAACCATTGATCGTGATCAGAAAACAATTTTGAGACTTTTTCGCATTACACCATGGCCCAAAAATGATCACGTGACCGTATATTCAAGGAATAAGGTTGGCCAAGTGCTGACGTTGGAAACGTTTTTAAGATGGAGTTCCGTTTGATAAAGGATATGAGGCCTCTTCTGTAGTTAGTGTCTATATTTAATTTATAAAGGTGTCATTAATTGTACAACTTCTGTCTTAGTGAGTCTATGATGAAGGAGTATCTAGGTCAAAAAATTTCTGGTGGATTTATTTGTAATGCCTATATTTTGCTACAATGCTGTCAGAATATTTTGATTAATAGTATTGTTAATGGAGTTATGAGTCAACATGATAAACAAGAGGGCAACTGTCGCGACATATCGACGAATGTGTGATATATAATGAAATAAAATATATTGAAGAAATTTATTTATTTGTGATCATATAATGGATACTTATGTTATAATACAAAATGAATTTTATAAAAATTTTATAAAAGTCAGTATGTATTATTACATAAGTTCATTATATATTAGCACTCTTCCAGTGTTCACAGTATCATTCATACTAAGTCTATTAAATCAAATGAACAGAGCATCAACCTAAAGTTTGGCTTTTCACGTTCTTCAACGAAGCCATCATAGAACATTTCCGTTTTTGCTGTATTAATTTGGAAGAAAAGAGTAAAGTCCTGAACTATGTGACATATTCTATGTCATAAAGTTTATATGTTGCAACTGATAACGCACTGGACCGCGGAAGAAAAGATCCGGGTTCGATCCCCTTCTTTGTACTTATTTTTTAAAGAGAATCGCATAAAAATCTTGTTGTACTATATTTCAAAATTACATAAACTAATTTTATAAGGTCACCGATAAGTTAGAACATTTTGAGAAAGAATTAATTTTTTTTATTGACTTTCCGTGTATAAAGACAGTATTTAGTATAGATTCAAAAAATAGAGTAACCTCCACCTGCTTTGCTGTGTTTTAAAACACAGACTAAAAATGATTCTAAATATGCATCACTATAAATATGGTGTTGCTCACAGGTTAAAATAGGCTTTAAATTTCCCGGCGAAAAAAATCCCGGCGAAAAAGCATACCTCCTTTTGCACATCAAGGGCTTTAAAAACTTATTTTAATATATTTACAATCCTGCTAGATTCTTGAAAAAAAAACAACGTGCACACTGTACATCGCGTGTAAACAACACTTTACACAAACACGCCCTTTCCAAAATAATAGTGTCAAATTGAACACAAAACAACCCTGTTTTGAGCGAGAGTCTACTGAGAATAATCGGTACTTAAAACATAATTGAATCGATAAAAACATGGGATACGTTGAGAATTGTGGGGTGATAGGATAAAATAAAAAGTCGTTGGTATCATTGCCAAAATTAAAGTGGAAGTTCTTCAATCTCAATTTATAACTAAAAAACCGTTCGAAAACTCTGGGAATTCAGCTGAAGTTTTCCCACGATAATTTAAATTTGACTATCAAATCTTTGCTCAATTAAAACTGAAAATATCGAAAAAAAAAATAATAGTATCGCTCAAAATAAATGCGCCGTAACTTTTGCTTCAAAAACATCATAAACCTTTATCGTTAATCGTGAATAACTGAGAATTGAGTCAAAGGCGCGATTGCTCCGAAAAATTCGACTTGTGAAAACGACTCATGCTGATTAGTTTAGATAGCTAAAAGACACAATATTGAGAGAGAAAAAAACAAAAAAAAATGTTAATCTAGAGCCATGTTCGATTTTTAACAAAACTAATAAATAATACAATTCAATGAATTCAGAAAACGCCAGAAAATATCCGATTGCGGACTGTTTTTTTATTTATCATTCACTAAATAATTGTCTCAGTGAGCTAGCTGGAAACTTATCAAATTAGCGTTTTTCAAAAGTCGAATGTATTCGGACTTATTTGCCCCGCTTAACTCAAATGCTCGTTCGTTCTTCGATAAAGATAACTTTAAATAAAATTATATTGTATACATAAAAATATGAATGTATAAAGTTTAGTTTGATCCCGAAACTTCCATAAAATTATGGTCCTTAGACGAACACGCTAAAATAGATCATTTCTTTTTTGTATATAGTAAATTAAAAAAGCTTAAAAAAATAACATAAAGTGTTATAAGTGCTGGATTCACCGTAATGATAATTATCGAGGTTGGAAAGATCTGATGCTTTGTGTCATGACACGTCAAAACGAGACTTACGTGAGAAGGCCATATCAGTGAATAAAATTAATAATAATACTTCTACGTTCTCAATAAACATCAGAATTGAAAAAAAAAATATCGTTTAAAAACGTTTGAACTAGCCTTTGTAGCAATTGCGGTTCTTATATTTTGTATAAAAGATTCGAGTAGCATGCGATAAGTATACAATCTATGTGGTATTTGACACAAATTAACAAAAAAATAATCGAATACGAAAACCCGATGAAAAAAGTAATTCGGAATGAATTTGGTGGCTGTTCAATCGTCACCGTGAAGGGCGTGTCTAGCTCAAAAGCAAAAAGGGTTTCAATAACAAACTCTTGTAATAAAGTTTACAATAGAACAATAGCAAACAAGAACAATTTTCGATCAAATAGTACTCCCTCTGATAGCGAAAATATGCATCGTAAAAAATGAGCAATGCGACGGTGGTCTCGTCAGATAGAACGAGACAACACAACTGACGGATTTTATTTAAATTATCTCTCCGGTGTTTGTACAAATAAGAACAAATATTACAACGATTTACGAAACAATAAGTCTAGGGGTCGGTGCTACTTGTTGCAGATTGCCACTGTTTCAATTTTTGTCTTGACGGGAAACTTTTCGCGACACTGAAATTTTCCGAATAAAAAGTTTTCAAACGTAAGTGCCACCTGTTGAAACCCACTTGGATAGATCTGAATTTTTTGAATCGAATATTGTACTTATAAAATCGTCTTTCAAAAATACCCTCAAGAAAACACGCGTTTGCTATCTAAAGGTGTAAATTTACATGTTCTTTGTTAATTCATCAATAGAAGCTTCAAAAATGGTCTGATTAGACATCGACAAGGAAATATTTATTTCATGAGTCGTTAATTGATTGCAATTGTAGCTGGTGGATGGGTGGCTACCAATTGAGTCAAGTCGGTGAGATATTTGTTAATTCTTATTAAAAGCGCTTAAGGGGTGTGTGGCCATTTTGACAGCTACGGATACTCTTCGCGGATATGGACTCTTGATAAAAATTTTACTGCGCTGTATATATTCTCCTCAACGACCATCAAAGTATGCCTGATAATCTAGGCAATTTTAAACTACATAATTCCGAATATGCTTGTTAAGAAAACATTTTGAGCTCGAATACATTATGAGAAATTTTGAAAAACGTTCCGAAACATAATCAAAAAATGCCTTACTTTTTTCGAAAATTTTTTCATATTTGTTTTTAAATCAACTCGAAAAACACGCTTTCAAAATCGCCAGCTGTCTTAACTTTGTTGTGTGTGACAAACATATTTTTCCTATTAATTGAAAAATCATAGCGAGACTTTTTGGATTTGTGTTGAAACTATGTTGAAATAGCTTTGAAAATTTGCCTCATCTATGTTCCAAACTCATTTTTTAAACTATATGTTATTGCAGATAATGAAGTTTGAAAATTTGAAAAAACTACTTAATTTAAATCAAATATTCCCTCGTTGTTCTGCGCTCTTGTTTATACTCGGAATCCTTTTTTCTGAATGAAATATACGGCTTGGCGTATGCTAGTCTAACCTTTTTATCAAAAAATGTAAAAAATCTCATTCACTCGAGACAGCTCATCTAGTAAGCCGACACATTCACCACGTAACTTCATAATTCAACTCATGCAATAAATTTTTCCGATGGGCCAAAATCGCTCTTCGAAATGACTTTTGAATTTGACGTACAAAGCATGATACAATTAAAGATATCATAACATTTCGATGTGGTCAAAACCATTTTTACGCTAACTCTGAGTAATAAAAGAAAAAAAACATAACATGTAATTTAGACACCTTGATAGCAACGCAAGTTTTTTTGTTGAGTGTTTTTCAAAGACGATTTATAAATTGATAAATAATCGATCTCTGAAAAAACAAGATTCAAACAGAGTGAGCTAAACGGGCAATTACTGTGTAACACATTTTATTCGAAAATTTAAGAATGGCAAAAAGTTCCCATCAAGACAACAAAGAAAAAGTGCAATTTCAAATGCACCGACCCCTGATCTAGATCGCTGCAAACCGTATTGTCATTCAAAATAGTAAGTGATTCAGAGTATGAACAGAGCGAGAGAACAAACGAGGACATATTTGACTAAAGTTAACATGAGGATTCTCAATGTGAAAAAAACAATATATAATTTCCAAAGAGCGGCTGTAAACAATAAGATGATATACAGTATATATATACGTATAGTATGAAAAAAAGTTAAAGTGGCCCATTGGAATAGTGTTCCTGCTGCACGAATTTGGATGAAAAGAAATTTATTGAAATTTTCGAGCAAAAAGATGTGGAAAATTTTCATGCTAGCTCAGAAAACAAAAATCGAAAAAAAATAATAAATTTAAGCTTATGTAATTTGTAAATCGGCCATTTTTCCGAAAGCACAACAAATGCTACACGTTTCACTGATGTCTGCACAACCATAATACACTGTTAGCTGTACTTAACACTCCACCGCGCAACGCGTGTCCTAGAACACAGAAACAAGAAATTTTGGGAATGGTCATTGGCGGCGGAAATCGGAACAACCTCCGATATTCCGCTTATTTTTAATTTCAAGAATTGTGAGTTCTCGAGATTCTCATCAAACCAGAGCATATTGGAGCAATTTGTTAATGCTGTTAAACAACGTACTGGGCGACAAGAAAAGATCTACATAGGCAGCAAATGTTAAATTGGTGAAAACGCCCTAAGTTAAAATATCAAGTAAATTGGATTTTGTATGCTCAAAAATCGGAAGTTAGGCTCAAATTGGCGTTAAAAAGTAGTTGTCTGGACCACAATGCAATGTTTTTGTCCGGAATTGTTTTCTGGGCACAACCCGGACGTCAGAAGAATTTTGTTATCAACTACGAAGTTGCTCGTTAGTTTACCGTGGCGTCCCTAACTAAGCGCTGTTCGAAACACTCTGGCGCAGGTGGAGCGGGGGAAGACATTCTTGCAAAGGGTAAACAAAAAAAAATTAGAAAATAAAATAATTCCCTGAGTCCCGATAGTTTGTCGCAGATGATTCGTAAAATATTAAAAAATGAGAACTTGTCTGAGTAATAACTTTCAATAAATCTTCTCTCGCTAATCGTTTCTTATTTCTCTAATATACGTTATGTTTTGGTCATCATAATGAAGACTCATGTTATTATGAGTCGAAGTATGCCTGAGAAAATCCAAAAGGAAAAGTAAAATATCATCTGCCAAAATGCACCGCACGCCTTAAAGTAAACGAACCGAACGTGGGCAGCTAACTTAGAACGTTAAAATTGTGGTAAGATTCCTTCAGAATCACGAAAAAAATGTTTTGTCACCTATGCTGTTGAATATTATTCAGCTTGATAAGGTTTTTTCAAAAATTTTCTCCGTTATGAAATGCTTTTATTGTCGATATTAGTAAAAAATCCCCTGAAATTAAATTTGAGAAATTAAGCTATGAGTCAAAAGTCGTCTCTGCTTCGCTATACATTGTCCGCCTATAGTGTTATGCGCGCGACTGGGTCTGCGCCACACAAAAAACACTACACATAAGTGAGAAGCATCACAGTAAAGCAGGCTTCAAAAGGGATAGGGAAGAAGGATAAGCCGAGGGATAGAGCGGGATAGGATTGGGATGGGATGGAAAAATTCGAAGAGCCATAAGAGGGATAGGGAAGTGCACCGAGTAAAAAGTGGTGTTATTATTATAGAATACAAGAGTAATTTGAAGTGAAATTTTGTCAAAAGAAGTGCGGATGTTCGATGAAGCAATGACTTCCGTTTAACGGAAAGCGAGTGGAAAGTGGTTACAATGAATTATATATACAGTTACGACGTATAATAATACTACCGAATATTTGAGGGTGAACTTGTGAAAAAAGGGCGGATTTCGATCATGAGACTACCGGTTAACGGGAAGTCGAGTGAAAATGTGTTTAATCTAAGTAATAACAGAGGTTATATTGAGGTAAATTTTGTCTAAAAAATTGCGCGTATCGAATTGATGAGCCGTGTTAACCGGAAGTCGAGTAAAAAGTGTGTATTTAATCATAGGATACAAGAGAGTAATTGAGTAAGTTTGTCAAAAAATTTCTGGCGGATTTCGATATAAGACGTCCGTTTTGACCAGAAGTTGAGTGAAAATTGGTTTAATTAATCTAATATACAACAGGTATGTTAAAGATGAAATGTCGTCAAATAAAAAAAAAATGGCGTATTTTCGATGACTCATGAATGCCCGGTTATCAGTAAATGAGTCAATAGAATGTGAAATATCAACACATTTTTTTTACTACTGTGGTCTTGTCTAGAGAGCACACGTTCGCAAAATCCGTTGAACGCTACACGTACCGGTTTGTTCGCTTAGACTTAAGTCGCTTTAAATACCTCTAGAGGGCACTCGAGAGCTAAAACAGAAGCCACGTGTTGACTGTGAACCTCATAAAAATGTAACTAGTCGCCAAATAACTTAAATAAAGAAGTTTTTGTTTATATTTTTGTTATTTTCGCAAACTTAAATAAAAAACTCTCAGGCGGACAAAATAAATTATACCCGGTGTTGTCCGCTTGACCTATTCAGGCTCTAAAGCGACCTTAGAGGGGACTAAAGACGTAAAGATTAACAGCGAAATTCGCTAAAGACACAAATTCAATCGATCACGCGCCGTAAGGTAACACTATAAATAATTTTCCTCCCTATTCTTTGAAAAAAAGGAGATTTTATGTCCCAGGCATCATAAAGATATGTTGTTATGAGAAAACGTTAGAATTAAAAACTCTTTAGCCGCCGACATAAGTCGAATTTGTAAACATGATCAAGGGCCTCGGTGCAGTTTGACAGATACGCGAATAAGGGCTGTTGATGATAACTGTTTACCTGGTTAATATCTTCTCATATACCATCATAATTTATGTTCATAGCCAGGCAATTTGTGACACAAATATTGACGAATTAGCTCTTCTTAACTTCCGATGGCGAGAATATCGGACGGTAGTGTCTTCGAACTTAAACAGCTAGTCGATCCTTGAGGAATCTCAGAACACATCTGCAAACTGTGAACACTTATAAAATAGAAAAAAAAAGAGTTTATGGTGAAACCGAAAACCCTTTACCTAAATAACCGAATTACAAAAAGAAACGAAGTAATAAAATCACAACTACTCGTATTTTAACAAAAACGTCCGGAATAGTAGTATCCGAACTTCCGCTGAGGCATTGTACATCACGTATGGTTAAGACTAGTCATAACATCAATACACAGAACCCCGAATTATTTTAAGCTTTTTGAAAGTCGGCTTTAAATTTTTTCTTTATTTACGCGCCAAACTGAAAATCTTTTGCAATGTCTAGACATCGGTCTGTTTCTGACTCGTGTGTTTCTAGTAAAAAACTTTATATGTTATTTGCTTGATATAAATAAAACGAAAACGTGCAACAATATAAATAATAGTGTTATTGCGTAAATAAATACTATTTGTTACCTCCGGTATCGAACCCAAGGCAGGGCATAAGCATAACTCGCAGGAGCCTTCCCCCACACTGTCCGTCAAAAATATTTTGCTAAAATTGTTAATAGATAACCTAAGGGGTCGCGGTCGCAAAATTTACTGTTGTACTCCACTTACCAGAAACCAAGCTTCAAGAACGTGTGAGAATAGTCATTGGTTAATTACGTTAATACACAATAATAAATTAATCAAAAAATTTAATTGCGTGTCGACCCGGACCACAGCGGCTAAGTTCATACACCTACGAATATTCAAAAATCTATCTCTCCCCAGAGCTTGCATACAATTTCACTCCAAGACTGGTAGAAACCACGGAACAACTTATGATTGTAATATGATCGAAGGATTTCAAATGTCCAACTAGTTTTTCTCTAGGACATGCGAAGAAACCGGCTAATTTAACAAAAAATTTTCTAGTCAAAAGTTATCTCCTCCTAGTCACATTCAAGCAGTATATAAATTGGGAAAAGATGGAGTTATATGTTGTTGTTATAGATGGAGGCAGAATTCTAAAAAAACTTTGTTGAATTCTTAGAAAATCGCATTTTAGCTAAACTGGAGTGAAAACTCGAAGATAAAAAGTCGTCGGATTTAGTCGAAAGTACCACCAAATGAAAGCTTGGTTTCACTGATCAAAAAAAAACTGCTTACAGCTTCTTGAATATTTGAGTTTTTTTGGTCGAAAAGTGAGTTTCAATGTTTTCCAAAAAACAATCTCAGTAAAAATTCTGAAAAAATGAAATTCGAAACTTTGTTTTGGATTTTTTTTTCGTTTGTAAATAAGTGTATGCTTTCTGAGTGTTCCCTAGCATTTCGTTGCTATTTTTCACCTCCAAAGTACAAAAAAGAGTGGCGACCCGCAATCCCTAAATCAAAAATGCTTGAAATTTTTTTAAATGTTTTCGAAAAATCTGGTTTGTCGCTTAGATTTAGTTTCGAGGTTTCCCAAAAAATGCGTAGTTTGCCGGTTTTGTCGCGCTCAGTACTTGTGTCCGCTTAGACAAGAACCTACAGGTAGTGTCGAGTATTATCATCTCAACATTAAACAGAATGCTCTAAAAATGGTAACGATTTAAAAATCTAGAATTTTGCAATTGTGAATGTCAGATAGTGAACTGACACAATTTTTTGCAATTAGTTCAGTTTGTGAATTCCAGTTCTGCTGTATATATGAGTAATCAAACTAAGTTTAAGACAGACAGAAGGCCTGAATGCGAAGCCACTAATTATTATGTTACACTAATAGATACTCATAATAAAATTTCTGATTGCGATCTAACAGATCAGTGACCACCATTGACCTTCAAATGATTTTCTTGATTATTTCACCCTCCAAATATACCAGTATATATAGAATCAATTAAAGGAAATTTTACCTGACGTTCCGTTTAACCGCAGTGTGGATCATGGAAAAACCTACAAATTTTTTATCGACATATTTTGAAAGCCCTCAAATACCCCAAGTAATATATAAATAAATAAACACATTTTACCTGACTGTCGTTAACCGAAGTGCAGGAGTCATCGAATCGGCACGAATTTGGTTTGAGCAATTATACACCCAAATATACGCCCAAGTAATAATAAATAAAAAACACATTTCACCTACACTTCGTTAAAACGGAAGTGGATCATCGAAAAATACCGCTCAATTTGTTTTGAGGTTATTTGACCCTCAAAATATACTGCGCAAGTTAATATATAAAGTAAGTAACAAAATTCAGCCTCCACTTCGGTTAACCGGAGTGAGAGTACTTCGAAAATGACCGCCAATTTTTTCTAATGGTTAGTTTGACCCTCAAATAGTACTGCGCAGTAATATTAAAAATATAACACAATTATTTAACACCCACTTTCGTGTAAACCCGGATAGTGATGAGTCATCGAAATTACGTCCAATTTTTTTGAGATTATTTTGTACCTCAAATATATCCCCCTATGTTAATATATAAATAAATTAACATAATTAACCTCACTTCCGTAAACCGGAAATTATGAGTCATCGAAAATACCGCAAATGTATTTTTGACAATATTCTACCTTTCAAATGTACCCCACGCTAATTCCGTCTGCTGCTAAAATTTGATTCGATTAACAAACACCAGCGGATAAAAGGATAAGGCTATCCCGGACCCGGGATATAAAGGGGATAATCTATCCCTTCAATCCCTATGTCCCGTTTGTTATCCCGTTTTGAGGGATAAAACGGTGGATAGGGATGGAGAAATCCGGAGGGGGAGTGCCATCCCTTTTTGGAAGCCTGGTTAGAAGTGTGGTGCAAAAACGTGTCAAAAACTTTTGCATGCTTACCTCCAGACGCATAAGAGAGAGCAGGAAGACCTGAGCCAAAACAGAAAATCTTCTCCCTCTCAGGCCGGCGAACCCTTAAGCACAAATTTTGAAAGGTTTTAACAAAATACAGCTTGAATACAAGAAAATTGTTGCAGGTGGTGAAAAAAAAGTAAACTTCGATAACAACTTTGTAAAAAAAAATGATATAAACTTTGGAGAAGATCCTCCATTGTACTGATTTTGGCGACAATTGTTATCACTCAGAAGCGAGACTTAAATACAAATTAATTCATCGACTTTTAATTGTCGGTAATGTTTTTCACCGATTGGAAAAAAGTTGGTTATCGGTCATTTCTAGAAGAAGTTCAATCAGAATGAACTCAATTTTTGCGTAGACAAGATCCATAAGTGAGCTTTCGAGTCACAATTTTCAAAATGTAGTCATCGTTCTAAAATTGAAATACTTTTTTGAATCCAAAGTATTTACTTCAAAATGTTTATTTTTGACTTGAAATATATTCAACAGACTTTCCAAAAAATTGAACATAGGATGACCTTCAACCTGTGCATTTTTTTGTCTTTTAGCTAGATAATTTGATAATTGTAGACGGAAGCGAATGTTTTCGAATAACAGAAAACAAAATTCTGGAAAAAGTACACAAGTGGGTCAAAAAAAGATTTTGATGCCTGCTGAAACAACAAAATCTTAGGAGCTATTCTAGGTATTACAATAATTTGAGCGTCGAAAACACCGAACCAAAATAAATCCAGTCAAAATAAATCTTCGTAGAATGCAAATAAATTTGAAATTTTTTTACTCATTGCTGCATTCAGCATCTTCTATAAAGGAGAATTTGCACAGATGTAGTGATTTTTTCCCCAAAAACACCCAATCGGCCACAAATTCAATTTAAATGTTTCGGTTTTCAGAATAATACGTTTTCGAGCTTTTTATAACCCTCCCACCGCTTTTTTCATTCCAAACTAATATTTCCGTGAAAAGCACGGTGAACTGCATCTTTTCTCAAAAAAATTTATGGGCGAACAGCATGTCAAAGATTTTCATAAGGTAAATTTTTTTTGACCAAGCATTTGACCTGAAATGACATTTTTCAGAAATGTTATATTTCTTTTTAAAAATCTCTGATATCAGACTAGAACTCTGCCTGTGAGAATGTTTAATTATAATTGATATGTTACTACAATTTAAAAACCAGAAAACAGTAATATGCTCTGTATCGCCACTAGAGGATGATTTTTTTCTAATATATCAAATTTACATTTAAGGGTCAACTAACCACCCTTTAATTTGAATCCGATATCTATAATTTTCCTGAGCATCATTGTACAATCATCCCTACCTATAATAAGACAATTTGTTTTAAGATGATTGCATTATTTGTATACACTCTAGTTAAAAACCCAAAAAAGAATGCGGGAAAAAACCTGAGACGTAAGATTCCGAAGAGGGCTGACACCTCCCACCTTCGAACACAGTAACCACCGCGACTACTCCTTAAGGGTCAGGTGGTCCTAATGACATTTTTCTCGATAATATTTAGCCAACAGAGCCTCGAGATATAATTCAGATAGCCAGTTTGTAGAACTACCTTCCATCTTGGCAAAAAACATGCAAAACTTTTTGTAATGCACACTTCCTTCAACATAAGCGGCACAAGACCACCTAAGCCAAAACCGAAATTCCTACTCCTCTTGAGGTAAATTTTGAAATAAACCTAAATTTAACATAACCTTGTATAATTAGTATACAAAACTTGTAGGTGAGGCTTTGTCGATAAGTGGATATTTATTCTAGATAGCGTATAAACCGTCAAATACTCGGTTTGGACTTTTTCATCTCGAAATTCCTACTCCTCTAGTAAATTTCAAAATTACTCAAATTTGAAAGCAGCTGTAACAAAGGAATTTGTAAGGGTTTTGTCAAATTTCGGCCCCAACAAAAATATGAATTTTTAAGGTCACGTGAAATAAATTCTGAAAAAAATGTGCTTCGATTTTTTCGAAAGTAGCCAAAAGAAGCTGGGAAACTGAAGAGAAAGTTGCTGACGTCAACCCGATATTGCGAAGTTTAGTGGTCAAATGACACAATACTTTTTTGAACATAATTTTAAAAAATACTTGGAAAAAAACGAAAAAACGCAAAAATTTTCGAAAATTTTTTGTTCTTATGTGGGTTTGTTTGTGCTTTCAAAAACACAAACGATTGATTGGTGATTTATGACATAATAACTGTCAGAAAATGTAGGAACCACATACCCGTAAGGACAAATTAACAGGGGCGATCAATGAAAATATTTGGGAAACTAGTACAGGAACCGATATTCAACCCCTTATTATTGCTCAAAAAAGAATGAAAAAAAAAAAAGCGATTATTCCAAGACCGTTGTGTGATAAAAATCGATTGCGGTGAAACTTGTCTTGTAGAATCAAGTCCTTCATAAGCATGAGCCTCATGGATTTGTCTATTATTGTTTATTATTCCTCAAAGACAATTGGGCCGTGCAAAGACTATTTCTTCTAGATTTGGATGAAAATAAAATGCTAAATAAACATCCACAAAATAGACAACTAATCTTTGAGTTTAAGAAAAAATCTGTGACGGCAAAATGTTATTCAATGTGGTGCTTTTAGTCACCGTCTCCCATAATTTATGCCGTGGGAAATCAAAATCGATGTACGACGATGAAATATCTTACAGTCGACGATGTCTCGTTAATAATCTGTATTTAATATAAGCGACTAAATTCCTAAAAAAATCTGTGGAGTCCTGACATCATAGTTTGAACAGGAGAGGCCCACTTAAAAGATTTTGTGCAAAATTTGTTTTGCGATATTGTCATTTTCGACGATATTGATGACTTTGACGATATGGGACAGGTAGAAGGTATTTCGGTTCAGAAATGAAAAACCGTTGGCGTTCCAAATACTCATAGTTCGACATATTCGTCCAATATAAAGCGGTTCACACGTAGGTTCGAATATGAAGTCCAATACAAATGTTAATTAGGTACCACTGGTGTACTCTAATCAGTACGCACCGTTTCTAACTATTATGGAAGATAATGAACGCCTTATCCTTACTTGTAAGTTGAACATCGTTCGCCGTTATCCGTACGGTAAAACTAAAGTAAGAATTTTCTTTGATTTTTGCATGTTACGGTAAATATAGCTAAGTTGGCACACGTTTCAAGAACTATGTTTTGCTAATACATAGGCTTTTACAATGCAGAAAAATGATTTTTATTTTTTGAAAAATCAGTTAATTTGGAATTGCTTTTTTGTCTTGATTGGAAAGTATGCAGAATTTTCAACTGGAAATTTTTTTCGTTCATAAATTATTCCAAATTTAAAGCACAGGCAAAATCAAACGAAAATATTAATACAACTTGTAATTATCATCGGTCCGTTCAAATTTCGAATAGACAGGAGTTCTTTTTGTAAATTTGGCAATAATTTATTTAACTCGTTAGACTGTAGACATGAATCTGTACCCAATACCGATGTTAGCCAACGGCTTGCCTATTTTCATCGGCCATATTGAAGCAAAAGTTCTTCATTATCAACAGTCATTTTTCAATAGCTTAAATAATATCACCAATTGCTATAAAAATAAAATAACAAAATAATTTTAAAACGAATTTAAAAGCATTAGATGAGGATAAGAAACAAAAAGTTGCGGAGAGTGCGAAAAAAGTGCAATAATAAGAATACTTTATATTCGTTAATTTTAGAATATTAACGACTAGTTATAATTTACGTTTTTTAAGCAATTACCCTGCATATAAAACTTCAAATGATGTTTCTTCACTATGGTCGTAGTATAATGACTCCTAAATTATTTAAAATACTAATTTCTTGAGAAAGAAAGAATACACACGCCTCGACATGAACTTCACTGATTCTTATGTATCATGATCCGGAAGTTTGGACTTCTAGGATTGCCTTATATTAAACCGCAAGGCCAATTAAAATGCAATAAAAGTCTGTAGAAATTCGTGACGATTTTTTTAGAGGGTCTTCCACGTGATTTGAGTACTTTGAAAAAAAGTCATTGACAGTAAATAAAAATACTCAATTACGTCAAAAATATGTCCGATGGTCAACTTCAAACTTTTTCAAGAACTTTTTCATTACATCCAATGCCGAGATAAATCAGGTGACGAAATTAATTCAAAAATAAGGTTTAAAGTATGTCATAGATAAAATCTTTTAGTTCTCGAAAAATAAATCACGTACGTGTTTGAAAATATGTATTATGTTCAAACTCTTGAATTAGGTGTTGATTGGCGCCAATAAAATTTTTCGCAGTACATTTGATGCACGTATTTGTGACTTGAGCGAAACCTTATTCTTTATTTGAAGTCACGTGAGGCGTTGACTTTAGTCGTTATTAAGAAACAAAGTCTAAAAAACTCCTAAAGAAACATCTCACTTCAAATGTGATATTAAGCAATTTTTGAAAAAACAGATATTTGCGACCTTTTCTGAATATAGTCAAAAAATCTCAAAATATCAACTCCCCGTAAAATTCGAACAAAATATCCCAAAAAAAATTGAGTATTTTTTTCGAAATCACCGCAAAATTCTTAATAATGTATTCGGAAGAAACAATTCTGTGAAATTTATTTTGCCCATTTTAGAAGGTTTTAGGTAGGCTTGAGCCGATATATCGGCTCTGTGATTCCAAGGGTTAAGAAGATCATTTACCGGTGAACTGATTTGGATAGAAAGGCCCCAAAACATCGTGGCACAAATTTGAATTGCTCAGCGGGATCCATACGATTAAATTATTTTTAGGTCCAAGAGTTGTTAGTGCAATTTATGCGTTTTTTATGCTTGCAGTGAAAAATCTCGAGATTGAATATTCTATTTTTATTTTTGTAGGGCAGTCATAAGCTTTGTATTGCAAATAATAAATTAGAGTCTCGGGCAGGACGTGCCCTTTTTCAATATTTCACATTCTTTTTTCATCTGTTCTTTCCATTCATTTCTAACATGCTTTATTTGCGATTCAAAATGTTTGAATTGATCGTTACAAACATCTTTATGCCGCAAAATTTCAGGCGCGCCTTTTTGAAAAGTTGTATCGTGAATAGTTAACTCGCAGGCGTACACCCGAAGGAATATTTTCTCGTTTGACCAATGTGCTTAATTATTAAATAGTATAAATTGGGAAATCGTATCATGCTTTTAAATGGGGTAAAAATTATACCGTATAATTGAAATATATTTGCATATCCCCTGAACCTTTTTTTGATTTTTGCCTCTTTGGGAATAAAGAGCGAAAGGGGGTACCCGATGCAAATAGCTGAAATTTTGAGTTTGTAAAGTAAATCGACCAACAAATAAGGATGAGTTAGGTCTCACAGCTCTAAAGCGTCTCATTCGCCCGCTAGAGGCACTTTGAATCGAAAACCATCAAAAAGGGTTTACAGGGGGGGCAATATCGCCGAAAGTTTTTCGGCAAAAAATTTCGGCGATATTGTCACATTGGGCGATATCCCTTTATCACTTTTTGGTTAGAATGCGTAGCCACAACGTAAAAATCACACGTTAAAAGGAGTAGTGGCTACGCATTCTAACCAAGAAGTGATAAAGGGGTATGGGGACAGAAATTTAATTATGTTGAATTTTGTTTTCAATTTTATAAGGAGTTTTACAGTAGGTTCCTGAATGAATTGAATCACCAAAATACGTAGAATTAAGTTCTCCACCAAACGCAATAAAATAAAAGTTGAAAAGAGTAAAAATATTGACAAATTCGGCGATATTGGCACTGGAAGTTTTTTAGCTAAAAATCGTGAAATTGCGTAATTTTTGTTCGGCAAATTCGGCGATATCGCCCCCCCTGTATCATTTTCACAATCAAATTGCCTCTCAGTAGTAAATAGAATGTCCACACCGTTAACATTTCGACTTTTGGACAGGACTCATCCGATTAAATCCTTAGTTCTTTTCAAAATAACCAAACATATTCAGACAAAAATCGAAAAAAATTGGTCCAAATCGGGCCATTTTTCAAAAACTTATAATAAATCTCAGATTTTGTCTGGGCCATATTAAAATATGAAATTAATTACCTGGCATAGTCACTACTGTATATTTATTATCTCTATACGGTATATATTTGAGAAATGTGATATATTGTGAAATTATTTCATGAATTGTATATTTTGCAGGATCTTTGCCTGGAATAAACGGACCCTTCTTGTGATAACTCGGCAAGCCATCTAATGATATCGAACTTGCGTTTAATTTTCCAACACTTGGACAATGCCACACAACATCAGATACCAGACCTTAATATAAGTTCAGAAAAAATCGAAATGATCAATTACAACGGCGCCAATTATAAAAACTCATGTTAATTTCGAATAAGAATCCCGTAAATTTAAAAGTATTGTTCTCAGTCAATTTAAAAGATAATTAGGAATGAATTTGCATGACGTTGCCAAAATCTAGACAAAAAACATGATCATGTAAATTTTAAATTGGCCAGTACTTACCGGTTTAGACATGAAATCACTGGTTATCATAGTTCCAATTATAAGATTTTTTGAAAAATTGCTGAACAATATGTTTTGTCAGGAGTGCGATGCATTAATCAATTTCGATGTATAGGGTGCGCAATTGATTTTTTTCTGCAGAATTCGAAAAGCTTTCAGATGCGCATAGTGAGAACTATGCGCTGTTACGCGCTGCTCTGTAAAGACCGATATAATATTTAAGCCGGCTTTTTCCCTGGTCAAAATGCCGAAAAAAAAANTATGGTTATTGTTAAAAAATATGGTCGTTTGTTCCTGCGGAACACAACCATATTTTTTAACCCTGACCCTAGCCTTTCCAAAGAAACAGATTTGCGTCGTTTTATACCGTGTACACTGGACACGAGTTTACCTAACCCTAATTTTTTCGAGATAAGATTATATAAGTGTACACATAAAATTAAAGTGTACACTCGGGGCATGGCAAAACTTGTTTGTCAGGAAAAAAAGTAGGGTCGGTGCAAGAAGACTAGAGTTCCTGCGGAACCCTAATCTTCTCACCCCAACCCTATTTTTTTTCCTGACAACCAAGTTTTGCACGGTTTTATCCCGTGTATACTGGGCACGAGTTTTCAAATTTAATTTTGTTTAAGATTATTTTGTTGAAATGTTTTCCCTATTCAGTACTTTATCAATAAAGCATATTTATAAATTCTCTTCCAAAACACTAATAAATGCCGAGATAAATTTTGGATATTATTGAGCATCATCATACAGAAGATGAAATTCATAATAAGTTATTTTGTGAG
>SCLH01002324.1:27421-39819 GCA_004367855.1 Oikopleura vanhoeffeni
AATAGACATGGTGTCTGATGGATAACTTTTATTTATTGTCTGGTTTTCATCAAAATTTTTGTCCGATATTTTAAAAGGTTATACTTCCTGCTCCTCCAAACACCATACGAGAAACTAAAAGTGATACGAATTGGGCTTTTCGACTTATCTTCACCGATTTAAGATGTTTAAAAAACAAAATTTAAAGTTTGATTTTTTAAATTTTCGGAAAAATTTTTAATGCCAAAATTTTTAATTTGAACTAGTTATTTTTGGTATACCGGAAATAACGGTATACCTGGCTCAAAAGATAATTTTGAACTCTAACTGAATCAGAATCGGAGTCTACATCTGAATCCGAATCTGATTTTCTCTCCAATTTTGAATCAACCAATGCCTTTTGCAGCGGGGTAATTTTAGGTTCCTTGGGTGGCCGCCCACGGCCCCGTTTTTTCTGTGGTGGTAGATTCAAAGCACCCCGCTTTATCGCCTCAATTTCACGCTGTTTTTTCCGTTCTTCGATTTTTGCTTTTGTAAGTCCCGGTGGTCTTCCCCGTTTTTTCTTTTTTGGCTCATTTGGATTATTTTCCTCTAATTGCCGATTTTGATCAATGAACGAATCTACATTCCTTTCCACTTTAACCGGGGTATACCATTTTTATAGATTTTTGGAAAGGGCCTATATTTAACTTCACAACCTACGCTTCATAAACATATTTATTATTTTAATTCACGTTTCTACAGTGCACCTTGATGTAAGTAAAGCGAACGAATTTCAACCAATCACAGTGTTTTCTCCAAATTGGATAGTGATACGCGTGGGTTTTAATATGAGCTATAGATCGAGAAATTGAAAAAATCCTAGGTCATTGTAGAATATTAATTTGGTGCATTTTTATAACAAAACAACTGCAGAAAACGTAGGAACCACCATGCCAAAATTAAGGGAGTGGGTGTCGCAAATGTGAGCCTTTTCCAAGGTCATTTCTCGCCAAACTAGCAAAGGTGATATTCCAAAAACATTTGTAACTAACAGAACCGACCTTCGCGGTCATTTCACAACATACAGAAATCTGATACAATCGCACCTACGCACACACAAAAACATTTAATAAGCGTCCCCAAGAAACACTAATAAACTATTTTCTCTGTCAATTTAAATCACTTTTTGAGCGTTTTTTGTGTCCCATTAAAAAACAACAATACAAACACCTTCTCACGAGATTTTTTTCCAAAATTTTGCTTTTGACGGCCAAAAAACGAAAACAAAAATTATTGATTTATTTATGATTTAAGGGTATCCCTGCCCCTAATTTTACATATTCTCGATAAAATATATTTAGCCAAACAGAGCTTCAAGGTATAATTCAGATTAGCCAGTTTGTAGAACTAGCCTTCATCTTGCGTAACACATGTGTTAAAACTTTTTGCATGAATACACTCCCAGACACATTAGCCAAAAAGGAGACCTAAGCCAAAACCGAAATTCTATCTCCTCTGAGGTTATATTTGAAATAAACCTAAATTTTAACATAACCTGCATAATTAGTATACTAAACTTATGTGGAAGCGTTTTGTCGATAAGTGCTTTATTTTTTCTAGAATATGCGACAGACCGTCGTTTTTTTTGACATTTTCCATCAGAAATTCTATCTCCTCCGAGGTTATATTCAAATTCACTCAAATTTTACAAAAAGAAGCTCAAAACAAAATAAAACTTCTGTGGAGCCGTTTTTTTTGAATTTCGACCCCAAACTCAAAATATGAATTTTCAAGGGTCACGTGAAAAAATTTCCAGAAAAAAAAGTGCTTCGATTTTTTCGAAAGTAGGCTCAAAAGAAAGGTTGGCCTTACGTCAACCCGATATTTTGAAGTTTTAGTGGTCAAATTGACACAAACGTTATTTTTGAACATAATTTGAGAAAAATACTTAGAAAAAAATCGAAAAAACGCGAAAATTTTTTTTGTTGTCATTTGGGTTGTTTTATGCGTCAAAACATAAAATATTGATTTGTGCTTTGACATATAACTGCAGAAAAGTAGAGCAGGATACCCTAAATTGAAAGTGCGCTATTTGTTTTCTTTTGACGCTACCGAGTTAAAAATGCACCAAAATCCTTAAAATTGTTTGAATTCACGGAAAAAATGATTTTGAAGCATTTGTCAATTTTCATTATTTTGGTTTCTAAAATTTTGGGCATGGGTATATTTTGCGGGCCACATGGGGCCAGAAAAAATATGGCCTGCAATGGGGGTAATCGACCTCAGGAATCCGAATTCGACATAGGTTAAGCTCTTAAATGGACACGAAAGCCCTAGAGAGCAAACGCGGGCCATAGCAGGCTTATAAAAAATGAGATCGTGGGTGAATCGACCTCAGGAATCCGAATTCGACATATGTTAAGTCTAAATGGACCACGAAAGCCGCTAGAGAGAAAAAACGAGGGCCATATGTCATGCTCATAAATATGAGGATCTGGGGGTAACATCGACCTCAGGATCTGAATTCAACATAGGTTAAGCTCTAAATGGCCACGAAATCGCTAGAGAGCAAAACGCGGCCATATAAAGGCTCAAATAAAATGAAGCTACGAGGTAATCGGTATCGGAGAAGCCAAAATTGACAGTAAAAATTTGGAAAAAGCCCACAAAAGCCATGGTGTAAAAATGATATCAGAGAGTTCACTGGTAATAGACTTCTAAATTACCGGTTTTTGAGGCAAAACATGGGAATTTTCGAAATATTTTTGGCATAAATAATCGATCTAAAACTTTTTATTTCGACATTATTTCAATATTAATGCTCTCCGGCGGGTCCTGTCGGGGGCTGTTGTATGTATTATTGTGTACACTTTGCATGACAACATTTTTGATATAAAAAAACAAGATTGATGCAAGAAATATGTTCTCATGGTAAACCGTCTAATGCAATTCCATAAATATAAATATTCTCCTAAAAATCATAAACTTTAGATTTTTTATGAGGCTTTTCTCTTTAAGATAATTTAGATAGCATTGCCTGCCGGGGCTGTATTCTGTATTATTGTGTACACTGAGAGTATGCCAAAACTTTTTGATCTAAAAAATGTTTGAAACTGATTTTAGAATATAATCTGGTCCGTGAATAGTATTTCAATAGTATTGCCTCCCGGCGGGCCCTGCGGGGCTGTTACATGTTACAATTTATGTTTTAAGATAATTGTGTACACTAAGGCCATGCAAAACTTTTTACTTGGGTACATGATACAAAACCATTAATTTATATCTCTTATAATATTCCAGTAATCATGCTGAGAAAAGTGGGTTGCATTAAAAAAAAAGATACCTAAGCTAAATAATTTTTGACGGTGAAATTTTGCTGGTTTATAGAATAATAACTGTATTAGTGTACACTCGTGGCATGGCAAAATTTTTCTTCGAAAAGTCTATGCTATTGTTAAAAAATATGGTCGTTTGTTCCTGCGGAACACCCTATTTTTTAACCTTAACCCTAGCCTTTCCCAAGAAACAGCTTTGCGTCGTTTTATACCGTGTACACTGGACACGAGTTACCTAACCCTAATTATAATACTTTCAAGATAGGATTATAATAAGTGTACACATAAAAGTATAGTGTACACTCGGGGCATGGCAAAACTTTTGTCAAAAAAAACTAGGGTTGGTGCAAGAAGACTAGGGTTCCTATGGACCCTAATCTTCTCACCCCAACCCTATTTTTTTCCTGACAAACAAGTTTGCACGGTTTTATCCCGTGTACTGGGCAAGAGTTTTTAAATTAATTTTTTTAATTTAATTTTGTTAAAGATTATTTTGCTTAATTTTTTTTCCCATTTTGTACTTTATTAATAAAGCATAATTAGAATTCTCTTCCAAAACGCTAATAAATGCCGAGATATATTTTTGATATTATTGAGCATCGTCACAGAGCTTTTTCTACGACCCTTGAAGATTCATAGAGAATACGAAATTAATAATTAGTTATTTTTTGAGGATTTTCACCTTCGAACAAATGTGTGTACTTTGGACGAGTTGAAACTCAATTTCGCTCAACAGATATCAATTTACTCTAAAAAATCAGGTTTCATATTGTCCCTCATTTACTCTCTAGCGGCTCCTGTGGTCACTTTGGAACATTTCAAGTGTCATTTTCAACTTTCCTGAAACATTTACTCAATAGGCCAACGAAAAAATAGTCCAGCAATGCTTTACATTTGCTCTCTAGCGGCTTCTTGGTCACTTAGGACATTTAAGTGTCATTTTCGACTTCCTGATACAAATTTACTTATTAGGTCAACAAAAAAATAGTCCAGCAAATGCTTTGCATTTGCTTTCTAGCGGCTCTTGTGGTCATTTTGGAACATTTTAACTGTCATTTTCGACTTCCCTGATACAAATTAACCATAAATTTGTTGCAGCATATGCTTGCATTTGGGCCGCAAAATATACCCATGCCAAATTTTGTCAAAATTCAAAATAAAAAGTTGACATGCGCCCCAAGAGACGCCGAATCAAAATTTCGGAAAAAAACTCTAATGCATTGTTAAACAATCTTGTGCTTTCAGATTGCAGTATGTAGCCGAAACTGTATCTCCTAAACTGGTTGAGGAGATACCTTTTGACTGAGCCTCCCAAACTGGTTGAGGAGATACCTTTTGACTGAGCCTCCAAACTGACCATTCAAATTTTATTTTTGTTTTTTCGCGTTTTTGTCCGCGAAAGCAAAATTTCTAGAAAAGGGCGCTAATGCATTAGTGTGTGGTTCTCCGGAGCTGACACAAAAAAACAATGAAAATTGAAGGAGAAGATACGAAATGCGTGTTTTTAGGAGGCTTATTAAAAGCGTAGGTGGGTGTATCAGATTACTGTTAAATTCAAAATAATCGCGAAGAGTTGTTCTTCCAGAAAGAGAGTTTTTGGGATATCAGCTCCGCCAGGTTTATCCAAATTACCTCTAAAAGGTCCAAATCTGCGACACCCACTCCTTAAAGAGGTTGGGGTGTGAGAATGTTGAATGCTGGGGGAATAGCCCTCTCCTCCAGCTGGACTGGAAGATCGATAACGGGCAGATAAGAATAAATGAGAAAAAATATACTGGAGAATGAAACCTTCTCTATCAACTGCCAGTAAAATTGTTTGATTCTGGTGAAGGATGGCTCACCGGGGCGGCATTGAAAAACTGGTAGAAATATGTTCTCAATTCACAAAATTAGTTAATTCTACGTCAATTTTGCTTTAAATTGGATCAAACAAAAATGTTGCGGAAAAGTAAGACGTCTTAAAATAGGTAATGAGCCGTCCGGTTTATAAAAAAATCTCCTTTGGTTTTTGGGCGTTAAAAATGATATTCAGAAAATCAGTTTAAAGTCGGTCAATTTTCTTTCAAATTGAATAAAACAGACTAATTATGAAACCTATGATAATTTTCGGATATATGTTGCCAAGCTCGTTGAAAAAGTTATTCTCTGTTGGTTTTTATACGTGAAAATAAATTTATTTTATATAATTTCTTTGTTGGTGGTGGCTGTCTTGTGTTTGCTTAGCCCACGCCCTAGAAAAGAAACCATGAATAACGCTCTAGAATAACTGGACAATGGCTGGACAGATATTGCCAACCCCTACCTCCTGTTTGATTTTTGTTTATAAGGGGCCGTTGTACATCAGAGGCCGATAAAAATTATGGGCCGTTGTACAATAAGGGGCCGTTGTACAATAGGGGCCGTTGAACAATAGGGGGTCGTTGTACAATAGGGGGCCGTTGTACAATAGGNAATAAATGAGAAAAAAATACTAGAGACTAAAACCTTCTCTATCAACTGCAAGTACTTTTTTTTTATTTTGGTGAAGGGTGGCTCACCAGTGCCGTACTGAAAAACCGGTAAAAATATGTTCTCAATTCACAAAAGTTGTTAATTCTCGGTCAATTTTGCTTTAAATTGAATCAAACAAAGATGTTTCGTGAAAGTACCACGACTTCGAATAGTAAATGAGCCGTCCGGTTAAAAAAAAATCTCCTTCGGTTTTTAGGCGGTAAAAATGAAATGCAGAAAATCTGTTTTATCTTGGTCAATTTTGTTTCAAATTGAATAAAACAGATCATTTATGAAACGTATGATAATTTTCGGATATAATATGCCGAGCTCGGTGAAAAAGTTATTCTCTGTTGGTTTTTATACTTGAAAATAAATTTATTTGATATAATTTCTTTGTTGGTGGTGGCTGTCTTGTGTTTGCTCAGCCCACGCCCTCGCTCTAGAAAGGAAACCAATCAGATAATCTCGTTTTATTCTTTTTAAGAATGAATTATTGGGAGAAGGATCTAGAAATATATATTAACTATTTTCTTCCAATCATGCATTCTTTACACCTACAACCCCCTTAAGGGGGTAAAGTTCACTTGGAAATTTTTTCTGAAAAGACTAATTCGGTCAAAAAAAAGGACACTGGTGGTAGTCTTGCATCTCTCAGACGTCAGGTTCGGCGACTTCAAAGACCGAAAATGAAAAGTAACTTTTTTCACTGACTGCACATTCGATCACCTCCGGCCTCAATTTTTTTAAGCTGATCTAGTTCAAGATTTTTTTTATATTTGAACAAAAACTACAGAAAATCGGCTAGGCGGATTGAAGCTATGGGCAAGCTGATATTTTTGCAAAAATAATTTTACTGGTCGGATGTGAAATTTCTGAGAAAACTGACTCTTCATTTTCAATCTTTGAAGTCACCTGGTAGGTCACCGAATTTCTGGTCTGAGAGATGCGACTACCATCATTGTGATTATTTTGACCGAGTTTGTCTGGTGCAAAATTTTCAAAAAAAAACCTTTCAAAGTGAACTGAACTTAAACCCTTAATCAGAGAGGTGTTTACACCTACGATTTTTCATAGCAAAAGATATGGAAAATAAAACCGACAAAAAATTATCGATGAGAATGGTATACCTCACTTTAACCCCCGAATTATTTTGTTGCATACTAAGAGCTTGCAGGACCATTCCCATATCGACGGGGAGGGGGATAGTTGGTTGGTTCAAATGAGTTGAGCTAGAACCACTAGCGGCGGCAAGGAGCAAATCGATACCGCTAGGAACGCTACTGGGAAATGGCCGAACATCGCTTGGACTGAATTATTCAAAATTAATATCAAATTTAATTAGAGTATAAAAAAGTGTGAATATTAAAAAAAATTATAACTTGAGCACTTATTTTTTAAGTTCGTACGAATTTATGATAAATTTTAGGAGGAAACCGTGATTACGATCCTTATTTTGTATTTGTCCATTTGGATCTTACAGTGGGATCTTACATGGGGGTCTTAGGCTTTTTTTTGGAATTCCCGAGTATTTTTCGGATTTTGAGGGATTTCCCAAATATGTCTCAACTTTACACATTTGCGAACTCACTGACGTGTTTTTTCAAATATAGGGGTCACGTGTCAGGTTTTCTACAGAAAACTGGTGTTTTATAAAGGTTTCGTCGGAAAGTTTATTATACATTCGTGCGACTTAAAAAAATAAACCAAGGCGTGATTTTTTCTTAATGCAATGACCGAGAGCATGTCAGTTGCGTCGAATATTCTCAGAGATGGCTCATCCGATTCACTTAATTCTAAAAATGTCCGAGGCCCAAAGGGTTGATACCTGCATAAAAATATGTTTATTGTTGATCCGCTGACAAATTAACCAGTTAAAATCGGTTTTATAACTAAAATGTAATATCTCGAGAATTATTTGTCTCACGTGACCCTTATGTTTTGCTTTGGGAAATGCGTAGGCCAGTGCACTAAGAAAAAATCACGCCCAAGAAAAATTAAATTAAAAAAAAATTATAATTGGTGAAATTTCGATTTTCGAAAAAATGAAATGAAAACCAGCGTGGAAAAATAAAAATTAGAAAAATTCATGTTTTCTGAAAATTTGTATTGAAGATCTTCGATTTCTACTTTAGTATATTTTTTATTCGGTTTTTTGAGACATAAAATATTATATATTTTTCGACCAAAAGGTCATTTATTTTGACGTTTCGGCTTAACAGCCATATTCTGTGTGTGAACAGGAAAAGGTAAAACGAAAGCTAGATTTTGCGAAAAGAAATTAAGCGAAAAACAGATTTTGTGAAACATGTGTTTTGTTTGAAAAAAATAAATGACCTTTTGGTCGAAAAATATATAATATTTAGTATATTTTATATGAATACCTTTTCAATTTTTCAATATCTTCTTTCTTGATATGAATTTGTAATGAAACAGATGGTGTCGATTGCGCCTTCGCAAGTTCCGCTCTTTCCCCCGGAGTTAAATCTTTTTTTGGTGGTGCAACAGGCACAAGCGGCGGCGATTTCGGCCTTGTTTTTATATCTCGATTAATATCAACTGAATTTAAGATATATTTTTTTTAAGAAAAAATAATTGAATGTTGTTGAAAAAATTTCCAAGTGGTTGCAAATTTCATGATTGAAAACTATACCCTCCTTTAACCATATTCGGGGTGTTTGATTTTGGTGTTTGCGACGGTGATTTTCGCTGCGGAGAAATATTATAAGACAAAGAAGGATCAATTATAGTAGTCGGCGAAGCGTTCAAAACAGGGAAATTTGGCTGAATTTGAGTTGGATGAGATTGCTTAGAAAGTATGGGCTGCATATTTTGTGTCTTCTATCAGGTGAAAAATAATCAATAAATAATTGTTCATCATTTTAAAATTTCATTTTGTTTTAATTTTATTTATCAATTTGAAGCCACCATTTTTATATTTATACTTACAGTAAGACATTATATTTTTTTTCATACAGCTTGAGTTTTCAGAAATTTTACAAAATATTTTCAAAAAATAGAACTACTGAAATTCAAAATTTCAAAAAACGCTAGATTATTATGATTTTTAGAAATAAACTAGTAGTAAAATAATCTTTGAACATATTTTTCATTCATACATTTTTAAGAGTATCGTTTTGTCCATATGAAAATACCGAATAGATAATTTGAACTGTTTCTTGATTAAAAAGTTTACATTATTTTAGGATGTGATCTGAAATATCATCTCGATTTGCGAGAAACGACGATTTTCATAACTTATTGAATTAAGTACTGTTATATTTTTTAATTTAGTACTGTTATATTTGTCTTTAGGACATTTTTCAAAACGTCTGTCTAAAGACAAATATTGGTTAAAAATTGAATAATTTTTTTTGGGTATTTTGAATAACTTTTTTCACAAATTATAATGAATATTTCAGTGATTTTCATCAGGTTACTATTTTTTGGTATTGCGAAAATTATAACTAGACGTTTAAAAAAACTAAAAAAAGTAAATTATTCATGTTTTTGAAATTCGTTATTAATAAAGTCAAATAACAGAACAAAAAAGTTGAAAAAACGTCCGCTTATAGGCACGAAATTTATCAAAAAGAAATACTTTCACCCTATTCTGTATAGTCAATCCCTGAGGTGGGATTTGCTGGTTTACTGCTGAATTGATCATAATCATTTGTTGTCCATTTGGCCCAATAAAAGTTCGGTTCTGATTTGGACCGGTTGGTGATTGAATAATTCGAATTGCACCACCGGTTGGAGACTGAAGAATAACTGGTCGGTAGGAAGTTGAGGATAATTGATTTGTGGGACTCAAGACTTGCTGGGGCAACATTATAACTTGCTGCTGCTGATTTGGCTGATTTAGGGATTATTGTTGGTTCAAAATTTGAAAAATAAATACTTGATGATTGTAAAATCTTGTAAATTTGCAAGCAAGTGCAAGTTTAATTGCAATAAATTTTTTCTCATATGACACCTCTTTAGGGGTCAAATTACAGTTTTTCATTGCTTTCGCTGAATTTTAAGGGGTGTCAAATTACAAAAAAAATCTGACAAAAATGTTTACGAGTTGCCAAAAAATTGGTTCGAAGAATGTACGGTTTCCTCAGCATCGATTTTTTTTTAATTTTCACTGGTCAATTTCCGGACTACAGGACATCTGGTGTAAAATCCAAAATATTTGGTTATTTAGTGCTTCCGTGGCTTTTGGATGCGAAAATCTGTTCGTGAATATCTTGTTCAGTTCTCAAATGGCAGCTTCAAAACTGAGTTTGAAACAACTCTCTTGGAGTAAAATTAGGGGAAAGTTGCATTGTAAATTTCAATTACATTTTTAACTTGCATAAAAACGCAAAAAAAAGTTAGCTACTTTTCGTGCTAAAGATTGAGTTTACATTTTTGACCGATTTTTTTTAATGCCCATCTTTTCCTATAAAAGTGCGTAGGCGGAAATTAGTGGTACAAGTAAATTACAAATTTTCGTTTAATTTTCGATTTTTGTATTAAAACATGTTGGTTTATCTTATAACAATTAACAAATATAAGATTTTTTATTCCCTACAATTGTTCTTCAAATTACTACAGAATTACTGTAGAATTATTTTCTTTACGCATTTTTCATAGCAAAACATAGTCGACCAAAAATTTATACTGTATATCGTATTTATTTACCCCTAAAGATAAAACCACCGAACAAAAAAAATATTTATACTTTTTCTGTCATAGATAGTTTTTATTTGACGTTCAAAATATAATAATTTTATTTGTCAAAACCACTGAATATAAAAAGGACATTGGTCTGGTTTTATTTAAATATTTCGAAATTGTGTTTGAGAATTTGGGTTTTCTTTGACACTAACTACAACTTACATACTTGTATAGTATACAATGTATACTGCTTGCAAATTTCAAACGAAACCATTTAAATGAAATACAAAAATCCCATTGCTGAAAGTTTGCCGGCAAAATTGGGCGTTCTGTTTTTACAATATTTAAATGTGCCCAATATTCTCTAATGGCAGAGCAATTTTCTCCATTGACAAATGAACTGGTAGGCTCCCAAGAATCGTCATTTTCGCCCATTTCACGCTATGGATATTTTGAATAGATTTGTTATGAAAATTGACTAGAAAGTGATAATAAAAATTGTCGTTTTTTGAAAGCAATAATTCATTTCGTTGTAATAATTTTTTGTTGAGATTTCTTATAAATAAAATTAAAATTATTTTTGATGAAAATTGACCACAGAACTTAGGCTGGTATTTAGGGTGAGAAAAAAATGCCGTGGAACCTTCAAAATTTGACGTTGATTGATATACGAAATTATTTATAATACTACTTTTCCGTTAAAGATTTTTCACTGTTAAAACTACGTAAACAGGCAAAATGGACCAACTTGATAAACAAATCTGCCCAATCCGAAACAAATGTACCAAAATGAAAAAAAAATGGTAAAAAACCACAATTTGGATCTTATTTTGGGTGTGACCCGCGGAAGCCATACAGAGGCTAAGAGAGGTCCTAGAAATCAGAGGAAGCCATTATTAATATTTTTTCTGAAAAAATTGAAAAAAATATTTGAAAACTTTCGAAATTTTTTTTTTAAATTAGAAAAAGTGATTAGCTGATATTTTTTCAGAATTAGTTAAGTTTCACAATGTATAGAAAATTGTATCATAATTTTCAGCTTTTTCTCAGTCAAATCCACGGGTGAAAGTCTAATCGTATCATTCTTTTCACAAAATTTTTCATTTTGCAACATTTGTTTTGGATTTGGCAAATCTTTTAATCAAATTTGTTATTTGGACTACTTAAAATTAAACAGTAAAGTATAGCTTCCGGTACCGGAAGTGATATTTTAATAATTTGAATGTACCAAAAGATGCACAATTATCGGTTTGCTGGAAAGTAAAAGGTCACTTTTCGCACCTTTAACCCGTATTTTGTCGAAAAAATCTCAAAACCAAAACAAATCCTACGTGTTAAAAATTTTAACTTAGAATGACCACGAAAAAATTCTCTACAAGATGGGTTAATAAAATCGGTACCCATTTTTTACTTTCAAAATTTCAAATCGTCTGAGTTACCTGATTTTCTTCATCTTTCCACCTGACTAGGTATTGATATTGTGTGGCATTATTTCCTTCGCCATAAGTACATCTATGCTGTAGGATGCGTGACACGGCATAAGTACCATCACTCATCGTAAAAATTCACTTTAGAAAAATTAAATTAATTATTTTTATTCTCAAAATGGCGATTTTATTTCACAAATATTCTCGGCCAATCAGGGCGCGCGATGAGTAAGTAAGACTTCAATTTACTCAAATTGGATCCAAAGTTTGGATTCCATACCTTGAGAAAATAATAATTAATTCATTTATGACTTTGGGGGAAAATAGAAAGTACTAGCAAAAAATACAAAAAAATTGATGAAAAATCATGAACTTAAATTTCGATGGAAACAACAGTGCCTAAAAATGTTTAACCCTTGGAGGCTCCGATTAAGGGAGTACTGGTCGCATTTTAAGGCCAAAAACAGGGTTTTTCAGCGTCGCCTCAATGAAATACTAGAAACAGCACGAACATAAGGATTTCAGTTTAGGGATAATT
>SCLH01002324.1:55830-71957 GCA_004367855.1 Oikopleura vanhoeffeni
GAGGAAAGAATTAAGTTTTTAGTTTTCAAGTAATTATGCTTTATTTTTGGGGAACGTTTGATCGGATGACTTAAATTTACTTGAACAAGGTTAGCGTTTAGTAATCTTTCAGACCAAAAAAGAAGAAAAAATTGCCAAAAAAAGCCTAAATATTTTTAAATCGTGAAATGGCATACTTATGAGTACCTGAATTTGCACGACTGTGTGCGTCAGTGGCTGCACGGATATAGTCATAAAATTAAGATAATATCGAGAAACCCGAAGCTTCATCGTACACGCCTATCATTGCAAATTACATTTTTGGGTAGGGAAAAAGTTTTGATAACAGTGCGGAAATGATTTAAGCGAGGCGTAAAGATACCGAAATCGGCAAATATAACTGTAAATTCATCGAATTTGTGATCAATATAGACCTTAAATCGATGATTCGACCCATAGTACGAGAGAAAAACCCAAATTATTAAGTAGGCGTACGAAAAATAAAAAATTTCTGATAATTCCTTGCAAATGATTTTATCGGTAAAAGCCAAAATCGACTTTTTGGACCGGTACTACTACCGGTACCGTCATCCAACAGTGAAACGCGTCGGTTACTGCCTTAAGGCGGTACCCGTCATGAATTGGGGATCAAACAAAAATGGTCAAAATTTTCTTTTCTTTGTTGTCTGAAAATATAGACAATCCGAAACAAACTGGTTATATTTGTATCCCCATACTACGTCAGGAAAGTGCTTTTTCATCATTTTGAAAATATATCGTCTTGGTTTTTAGCATTGAATCAAAATTTATGTATTTTCAGAAATTAAAAGGACCGTTTCAGCAACAAAAAACACAAACATTAATGTATTCTCATTTTTATTTTCTAACCTTTCGCTTTTATTGTTGTATAATAGCATTATCAAAGATTTTGGTATTATCAAGACTTGATAATCAAGTTCAAAATTTAAACAGTAACTAATACAGTATCTAGAAATTCGCAAATTAAGTAATTTGTTATATACAATACAAATCAAGGGTTTGTTGCCTTGTGGGCGGCTCTCATTGGCCCTTTTTATTTTGCCCTAGTTGATACAATACCCCGCCCCCGCACGAGATTAAACTAGGCAACTCATGCTCGGCACTTCATGTACAAGATGTAAAAGGAGATATTGGCATTTTTCATGCACTTTCTAAATTAATGTTCCGATAGTAACAGCTCTCCGCAAGCTCATCAGCTATTCAATTATGTAGGTTTTAGATTTGTAATTAAAAAATTCAGATAAGAGTAGGATTTTGCCCAAGACTCTTAACTCGTAGACTCGATTTTAGCCAACGCGTCGCCAATTGTTTTCAAAAAATTGTAATAAATTTGCTCTAGAATCGGCAAAAATGTTTTTCAAGCTTATTTTAACTCGTAGACTTTAGACAAGAATCTGTACCCAGACTCGATTTTAGCCAACGCGTCGCCATACTTTTTAATCGGCCATATAAGCAAAGTTTCCTTATCAACATTCATTTTTCAATAGCTTATATAATATTCAGCCAATTTTCTATACAAATGAAAAAAAAATAAAATTTTAAACGAATTTAAAGGCATTAAATGAGGATAAGAAAACAAAAAGTTGCGAAAATTACCTCCTGTTACAGACAAAAGTGCAATAATAAGATGAAATTAAACCTTAATTTATATTTGAAACTACCTCATATAAAACTTTAATGATTTTCTATCGCTCTGTCTAAAAATAATTATATGTTTTCTACAAAATTCTCTAGTATAATGACTCTTAAATTATTTTGGAATCTAATTTCTCGTGATGAGAAAGAAAGAGAAGAGACACACGCCTACGCATTGAACTCACTGATTCTTATGTAATCAGTGTTCCGGAAGTTTGGATTTCTAGGACTGCCTTATTTAACCGGATGCCAATTTAAAATGCAATAAAAGTCTTAGAAATTCGTGACGATTCTTTTAAGGGGTCTTCCACGTGATTTGAGTACTTTTGAAAAAAAGTAATTTTAAAAAGTACTCAAATTACGTCAAAATTCCAGGGTCAACTTTAAACGTTTTTAAGAACTTTTTCTCATTACACCAATGTCCGAATAAAATCAGGTGACGAATAATTCAAAAATAAGGTTTGAAATATGTCATAGATAATCCTTTATTTCTCGGAAAATAAGATCACGTGACGTGTTTGGAAATATTATTATGTTCAAAACTTTTAAATTAGGTGTTTATTGCCCAAAAAATTTTTTCGTCGTAATTTGATCACTATTTGTTTACTTTCACCAAAACCTTATTTCCTTATTTGAAGGTACCGTGATCGTTTTTGGACTTGTGTGTAATGAAAAAAATCTTAAAAACTTCTAAGAACCTTTTCACTTTTTTCAAAATGTGATTTAAGCAATTTTTGAAAAAAAAACAGTACTATTTTTGCCGACCTTATTTCTTGAATATACGGTCACGTGATCATTTTCGGGCTATGATGTAATAAAAAATGTCTTAGAAGTTTTTTTCTGATCACGATGAAAGGTTTAATTTTGTGATTTAAAAAATTTTTGCAAAAAATAAGTACTTAATACAGTAAAAATTTTCAAAAAAAAAAACGCACAAACATCATTTTGTTTCAAAGTTAATCGATGACTTTATAACTGATCTTGTCATCAATGATTAAGCGTCGTTAAAATGCGATTAAATGGTGTGTGGCGACGCGTTTGCTAAAATCGAGTCTACGAGTTAAGAGTCTTGGGCAAAATCCTACTCTTATCTGAATTTTTTAATTACAAATCTAAAACCTACATAATTGAATAGCTGATGAGCTGCGGAGAGCTGTTACTATCGGAACATTAATTTAGAAAGTGCATGAAAAATGCCAATATCTCCTTTCACATCTTGTACATGAAGTGCCGAGCATGAGTTGCCTAGTTTAATCTCGTGCGGGGCGGGATATTGTATCAACTAGGGCAAAATAAAAAGGGCCAATGAGAGCCGCCCACAAGGCAACAAACCCTTGATTTGTATTGTATATAACAAATTACTTAATTTGCGAATTTCTAGATACTGTATTAGTACTGTTAAAATTTTGAACTTGATTATCAAGTCTTGATAATACCAAAATCTTTGATAATGCTATTATACAACAATTAAAGCGAAAGGTTTGAAAATAAAAATGAGAATACATTAATGTTTGTGGTTTTTGTTGCTGAAACGGTCCTTTTAATTTCTGAAAATACATAAATTTTGATTCAATGCTAAAACCAAGACGATATATTTTCAAAATGATGAAAAAGCACTTTTCCTGACGTAGTATGGGATACAAATATAACCATTTGTTTCGGATTGTCTATATTTTCAGACAAACAAAGGAAAAGAAAATTTTGACCATTTTTGTTTGATCCCCAATTCATGACGGGTACCGCCTTAAGGCAGTATACCGACGCGTTTCACTGTTGGATGACGGTACCGGTAGTAGTACCAGTCCAAAAAGTCGATTTTCGGCTTTTTACCGATAAAATCATTTTGCAAGGAAATATTCAGAAATTTTTTATTTTTCGTACGCCTACTAATAATTGGTTTTTCTCTGGTACTATGGAGTCAGAAATTCGATTTAAGGTCTATTTGATCAAAATCGATTGAATTTACACGTTATATTTTGCCGATTTCGGTATCTTCAGCCTCTGTTAAAATCATTTCCAGCACTGTTATCAAAAACTTTTCCCACAAAAATGTATATTTGCAATCGATAGAGACGTGGTACTATGAGCTCGGTTTCTCGATATCTGATTTAATTTTGATGCACACATGTGCAAAGTTCAGGTACCATAAAATATTGACCATTTCACGATTTAAAAAATATTTTTTAGCTTTTTTTGGCAATTTTATTTCTTTTATTGGTCTGAAAGATTAACTAACAGGCTAACTTGTTCAAGTAAAATTAAGGTCATCGATCAAACCGTTCAAAAAATAAAGCATAATTACTGAAAAAAATACTTAGAAAAAATTCGAATTTCCCGAACTTTTTTTTGGTCAAATCAATTTTTTTTTAATTGATTAGAAGCAAACCGATGACAAAAATTTTAATGCAAGAAAAATTTAAGTTTCTACTATGTATGGATCTCGAGAACAGCCTCCGTCGGTTACGTCAAATTTCACCATCTAAAAATATTGTTGGAATTTTTGAGATTTTAAAAAAAATTTAAGTGGAGTTCAAGATTACATTGCAGGCTACCTGGTGCACGTTAAATTAAGGTTATCGTCATAGCATTAAAAAAATATAGCATAAATACTTGGAAAAATTCGAATTTCCGAAATGTTTTTGGTCCAATCCAAAAATTTTTAAATGATTCGGAAGCAAACCGCTGACAAAATTCGAATGCAATTAAAAATTAAGTTTCTCCCATGGATGAATCTCGTAGATACAGCCTCCGTCGATTACTCCTTAAGGGGGTACTCAACGGTTTTTTAATTCAGTTAGGGACATAATAACTGCCACCAAATAGCCTCAAGAAGCAACAAAATGCATTTCTGCTCTTATCATAAAAAAAAAATTTCGAGATTTTTCTCTAAAATTTTCGAGTTTTTTCAGATTTTTTGAGAAAAAATACATAAACCTCAATTTTGATGAAAAATTCTAAAAATAAGTAAAAGTGAGTAGCACCTTTTTACTACAGTTTTTGCAGTAGCTTCAATTTGAGGGTACTTTCGGTACAATCGGATGAAAATAAATTTCTAGAAACTCCAAAATTGACTTCCGGCTGAAACCAAAATGCAATTTTCTATTAATAGGAACGATGTTTAAAAAAAGTTTTCCACTAGAAATGAGAAGACATGTTTGCACGTATTATATAAAATTTAAAATAAAATGTATCGAATCGTTTTCGAGAAAATTTCGTTTCAGTTTTGGAATTTTTACATTTTCTTGATTCTAGAATAAAAGGATCAAAATTTCAATCCATGACGTAAGCAGATTTTTTGTTCAGTAGACTATGCGCTTAATTTGATGGTACTTAAAGCTCAATACGATGAAATTTTTTTTTCTAGAAATCATGAAAATTGACTTCCGGCTGAATTAATCTGCCATTTTCTATAAATAAAAGCGATGTTTAAAAAAGTTTTGCACTAGAAATTGAGAAGACATGTTTCTCCTGATAATAACAAATTTAAAAAAAATTGTATCGAATCGTTTTTGAAGAAACGAGCTACAAATTCTAAAATATCATTGAAATTACAGTTTTTTCATTATTCTAGAACAAGTCCGATCGAAATTTTCGCCAAATATTTTCCGATAACTGTCAACGTAGTAGTAATTGTATTCTTACAAAGTGTAATCAATTTCCATTAAGCCGTTTCCGAGATAAAAGACATTGAAGTCAAAAATCAGTTTCTAGAACTCTCCTCCCACTTGGTGCTGTGGTGCTCAAAAAACTCTGTTTTTCTTTTTGGTCGGAAGCAAAAGATAATCTTCCTTTAGGCTTTTCAGAATTTCTATAACTTGTTCTGTTTTGTTCTGAGCTCGATCTAAAAAGTCAGAAACCGATGAGTACCCCCTTAACCCTTAACCAGATTTTTCAGGCCGGTTATCCAAAAAAATTCTATTGTATTAAAATTTAAGTCTGTATTATGTTTTTTGAATTAACACCTATTCTCGCCAATTGCAATTCCCGCCAAATCACAAAAACTATCATAGACGACATTATCAACATTCGAGTTCTCCTTCTTTATCTGTGTAACTGTGCTGTAACATTTCACAGCGATTAATTTTGGTTTCATTTCGAATTTCTTCATTTTTGGCTAAAATAGACAATCAGAAAACTGCGTGGTCCAGTTTAACTGGATTAAAAAGTCTGCGGAATTTATTTAGGGCTGACCAAGCATGTTAAAAATTATAAATTTTTTTAGCTGTAAGCTACAAATAGCTGGAAGCTAACAAATCAATATCGAGAAAAAACCCTGGGTTAATATTATTTAATTCTATTTTTCAGCCGGGAAATCCGGGAAATTCGTTTGGATTGGCCAAGGCCTGCTCAAGGGCTTTTGCTTTCTGTTTCCTTTCACAAAAGAATAAAACTTAAAGGATTGGGTGCACCGATAATTGAAAGTTTCCTGAGATTTGGAAGAAAAATTGCGGAAAAGGCTAACCGTTATAGACCTTAATTCAGCCTTGCGGTGAAATTTGAAGCACAAATTAAAAAAAAATCTACATATTTTTCAAGGAGGAGTAGGCTTTTGCGTGAGGCTCCCAAATACGCTGTTTTACCACTAGAGGCAAAAATTTTGAAAAAAGGCTACCGCTTTGTGATGAGTTATTATATATCTACATTCTTAAATTGCAAATAATCAACTAAAAAGTGATGAGAGATGATGAGGATTAGGCTTTTTAAGTGCTTTTAGTGACGCCTACCTAAAAACCGTTTTTCTAAGCGGTCAGTTAAAGGTATCAGATGCTTTGAATAGTAACTGGCACCTTCATTAAGAGTTGTACTACGTATTTGGGAAAAAAAATTAATTATTTCTGAAGCCAGGTTCTCAGTAAAATCTCCTTGACTGAAAATGTGTAAAAAAAGAGCCCCAAAATTTATTCGCGCCCCCACAACCTTAGGGGTACTGGTCGCTGGTTTTATTAAGACCTTTGGGGGCATATATAATGCCTCTCCAAAATGGACCCGGGGTGATAAAACAAAGTGTACTTACCGGGACCAAAAGATCATCAAAAAAATTCTCAATTTTGCTTTGCGTTTTTTTGGTTTTTTTTCTTTATAAGTATTTTTTTTCCAAAAAATTGAAATTAAAAAAAAAATTACGTTCGCTTTAATTTAAAAAACTCATAAACGTTAAAAAAAATTTATCAATTTTTCTTGTGGGAAACATTAAAAAAAAGCCCAAACTTTTTCTGGACCAAAGTTTGTTTTTCAAGTGGGGGCTTTCTTTTTTTGGAGCCCCCCAATTGTTTTTTTCTTTCCTCCCCCTTGTTTNTTTTTGCCGATTCTAGAGCAAATTTATTACAATTTTTTGAAAACAACGGAGACTCCGTTACGAAGTAGTCTTTTTAAGACAAAATATCAATTTTTAACCCTCCGAAGCATATAAAAAAAAGTTCCGCTGAGGCACAATAGCCTTTCAGGAGGCTATTCTTTGAGCGTTGTTTACAGAAAACTTTTATGAGATCAACCTTCAATTTTTCTTTTATGATCAAGTCGAGGAGTTTAATTTTTGAAAAAAAAATTTAATATTCTAGAAATTTTATGTTTAAGTCCAGAAAAAAACGTTTGAAAAGCAAGGTTAATTAAACCACGTGATTGTACCTCATGGTAAGCTCCAGGAAATGTATGTTTATCTCAATAACTGCGCAGTGCTCTGTTTAACTCAATACTTTTGTCTGATTGACTATATCTGTTGGGAATCAACAAATATTTTTAAATAAGTTCAACATATTCATGAAAAAATCACGTTTTCAAGGAAAAAATTGTTAGTTTTCTCGATTTAATAAAATTATTTGATTATTATTACAATATTAAGGCAAATATGGTATTAGTACCAATCTGGCATGATTCTCACAAATTAAATATTTTTTCAAAACATATTATCTTATTCATACTAATATCGAAATAAAATATTTTTAAATTTCACTCCCAAATAAATAGTGCTCCAGATATGTCCAGAAGGCTAATTTTTCTTGCAAATTGTACTCAAAACACTTTCCTAAACATTTTTATTCCAAATTTGGGTCAAAAAGTATTTTTTTGGAAGTAAAACTTAAGCGAAAATCGCCATTCAATCAACTCGTCATAAAATTTGAACCTAGTATCCGGAAAAATTTTAGGAGATATTTTTAGATTCACATTGTTGAATTTTAAAATGTATCAGAAGGAAAAGTTTCTGCGATCATTTTTCCATCATTTTTGGCTGATTTAAAGTGGCTTTAGCCTTTCAAAAAGCTATATTCGGAGCCTCCGAGTCGGAGAGTTATGCAGCATAACTTATGCTCTTTCCTGATTAATCGAGCAATTAGTGAACTTGAATTATATTTTAGGATGTAAGATTTTTGTTCAAATATTACATTTTATTAAACTATTGGCTCCTACAATGTCTAGTATTCCAGATATTTGGCCTCATAAATCACACAATTGTCTTTTTTTACCTTTTTAACCGTGAATTTCAAAACCTCCTTGACTCAGAATTGTGTCAATCAACACACCCCAATTTCCAAAAAATTTCATTTAATTTCCTTTACATGCAACGAAGTGATGATTTGGCTCATTTTAAAGTCCAACAAATTTTGTGTCAGATTTTTGACAAGTTTTGAATCTAATCTCAGTTTTATGCTTTTGTAGACGCCGACTTCGTAAGAAAAAAAATAAGGAAAAAGACCTAGAAAGTCAAAATGGAAAACGTAACGAATCTTACATTCCCGATAATTATCCGACTTTAGTAAAAGATTCATATTTACTTCAAGGAAGCACACACCGTAAAATTATTTTGACTGGAATCCCGATTGACACCAAACGAACAAAAAAACCGAGAAAGACAAGAGTTGGAAGATTAAGGAATGATTTATATCTTTTAAATGTAATGCTGAAACAAATTTAGAAACTGTAGTGTGCTGCTGCTGCTTCAGGCTGATAAATTATTACATAAAAAGTTTAAGGGGGTGATCAACCCTATATAACCTGATTTCTGATATTTTAAAGTGTATTTTACGGGAAGAATAATTGTTTAATTGGGATAAAACCCAGCTGTATCAATACACCTGGCCTTCAAGGCTTCTTTTGATATATTTTCAAGTCCAAATATGTTCACCTACGCATAATATGCCCAATTTAAAAAGAGTCCCAAAAATCAGTAGAAATAGATGCATCTGTTCAAGCGACATGTCGCGACATATCCTATTCCGAGTACAGTAGATCAAAAATGCCTAGGTAAAAATACAAACCAATTACAAGGTAAAAATTACAAGGTAAAAATACAAACCAAATACAAACGAGAGTGAGACGGGCCAACCAACCAATCAAATCCCTGAATTGAACACACAATTGGTTTGTATTTTTACCTAGGCAATTTTGATCTACAGTACTCGGAATAGGATATGCGATTGGGATGATTATTATCTAGTTCTTCGCCGCCAGACAATGCCGTCAAATCTGTAGGCTCATTTTTTCAATTTTTTTTTCAAATGCAAAACAATTGCATAAAACCAAAAAATAATGATTTAGGCACCCTCGGGAAGAATTGATCTATTTCTACAACTTTCATACAAGTTACAGGGTGTAAGGTTTTTCCCTTCTTTTTTCAAAACTGGTTACACTTGATTTCCGCCGTTTTGATTGGTTAAATCTGAGAAAACTCTTCTGACAACCAATCAAAACGGCGGAAATCAAGTGTAACCAGTTTGGAAAAAAGAAGGTAAAAACCTTACACCCTGTAGATTTAACATGCATTTTTTTAAAGCCAAGGAGAACAAGTTTGTAGGCTGGGTTTTTGCAAGTTTTGCCTCAATTTTCTCCCACAGTCACAAAAATTTTCGAAAGTTTCACAATTTTCTCAAAAATGGATATCATTGTTTAAAAAATGTCATAAATTTTTTTCTAGAGGCGCCACGGAGTTAAAATTTCCGGGAAAAATCTTAGAAGTGTCTGAATTAAGAAAACAATTGTCTTGAATACATTCCAAATAATTTTGATAATTCACGCTGGAATAGAGTTGACCGTCCCTTAATTAAGCCAAGAAAATAGCCTAGAAAAACGTCATGTAGAACACCTACGCGTTTTTCATTTTCTGAACCATTACAGTCAAACACCTCTAACTGGAACACCTTAATTTTGAATTTGCGCCTAATCTAAAAGTTTTTCGCAGACAATTTTTGAGTTGAAAGATAGCGTTTTAAATACTGGTTTTGATCGACTTAAAAAGTCTATTAATAGCGCTTCAGATTAACTCGTAGACTCGATTTCCGGCAAGTAGTGACCATTCACCATTAAATCGCATTTTACGATGCTTAAACATTAATGACAAGATCAGTTATAAAGTTATCGATTAACTTGAAGACGAAATGACGTTTGTGCGTTTTTTTTTGGAAAATTTTTACTGTATTACAGTACTTATTTTTTGCAAAAATTTTTTAAATCACAAAATTAAACCTTTCATCGTGATCCGAAAAAAATTCTAAGACATTTTTTCCATTACATCATAGCCCGAAAATGATCACGTGACCGTATATTTAAGGAATAAGGTTGGTAAAAGTAGTACTGTTTTTTTCCAAAAATTGCTTAAATCAATTTTTGAAAGAAGTGAAGTGGTTCTTTAGAAGTTTTTAAGACTTTTTTCCCATTACACCAAAGTCCAAAAGCGATCACGTGACCTTCAAATTAGGAAATACGGTTTTGGTGAAAGTAAACAAATAGTGATCAAATTACGNATAATGAAACTTTGCTTATATGGCTCGATCTATAGAATGGTCACTAGTTGCCGGAAATCGAGTCTGGGTACAGATTCATGTCTAAAGTCTACGAGTTAAGCGCAAATTCAAAATTAAGGTGTTCCAGTTAAAGGTGTATGAGTCATACAGTATGACTGTAATTCATTTCTGTCCCCATATCGCCGAAATTTATTGGTGAAAAACTTTGGGCGGCCCGGCCCCTCCCCCCTGTATTAAATTTTTGTTTTGAGGATTATGATTCATAATTTATGAATCATAATTGATGATAAAAGCTATAAATTCAGTTCGAAGAAAACGAGTCAGGCATGTGACTCTCGTGTGATTTTACAATTTTCATTATGGAAAACTACTGTATACAGATGTACGTTCGAACAATATATACAATATGTACGATTAATATGAAAAATAAGACAAAAAAATTCCTGCGATTCTTCGTTAGTATACCGCATGACTCATGCGGCATGAGTTTCAAATGTAGTCGAGATCAAAATTAATTTATTAAAAATGCCTTCAGCTAGAATATAAATATTAATACGATTTTCTGACAAATAGTATCATTAGATTTCGTTCAAAATTCTTTATCTTTTTTGATAAGCAAAATGATTGATAAGCGGCTCTGAAAAACGATTTGAAATAAGGAATTTCAAAAGTCAAAAATCGAGTTTCAATGTGTTAGGTATCTTGTAGAGAATTTTTTTGGTCATTTTAAGACAAAGGATTTTTTTGTTTATGAAAAATTTTCAAAAAAAAAATCGATTTTTCGCTCAAATTTCGAGATTTTACAGGGGTGTCATGAAGCCAGTTCTAGCGCCTCCGTATGAAAAGTTAAACCGGTAATTTTTTTTAGCAGGTGAAATTAAGCAGTTTTTTAGGAAACCTTGTTTTTTGGCTAGGGTGGCGACCACGTGTCGACCTCAAATGACCGGTCAAAGTTAAGGTCAATCCAAGTTCATCGTAAAGGACTTGCAAGAACCCAAAAGACCGGAGGGGTCGACTTTCAAATGAACGTATTAGCAACTATAGGTCAATGATGTACTGAAAGGTCGCTAGAGTCTATACGATGAACTTGAGATTGACCTTGAGGTTGACCATGTCTGCTCTCTAGCGACCTTTCAGTACATCATTTGCCTACAGTTGCTAATACGTTCATTAGAAAGTCGACCCCTCCGGTTTTTGGGGGTACTTTCAAGTCTCCTACGATGAACTTGAGATTGACCTTGAACTTTGACCGGTCATTTGAGGTCGGCCACGTGGTCGCCAGCCCTAGCCAAAAAAAACGTTTCCTAAAAAACGCTCAATTTTCTACCTGCCAAAAAAATACCGGTTTAACTCTTCATACGGAGGCGCTAGAACTGGCTCATGACCACCCTGGTAAATTGCTCGAAAATTTTGAGCGAAAAAGTCGATTATTTTTTGAAAAATTTTTCATAAACAAAAAATCCTTGGTACTTAAAAATGAACAAAAAAAAATTCTCTACAAGATAGTTCTTAACACATTGAAGCCGATTTTTGACTTTTGAAATTCCTTATTTCAAATCGTCAAAGTGGCAATATTTAATTAAGTACAAGAAATAAAGTTTGGTCTCGACGCCACTTGAAACTCTGAAGTAACTTACTAGTAACATACTGTATAAAATGTATTCAAAAAAATTACGTTCAACTTATTACTAGTTCAATAAAAATTAGATCTCAAAAATTTCGTTAGTTACTTCTCAAAATCACATCTTTGTAAAACTGTGATGGGTTTTTTGAGATATTTTATATCGAAGAACCTGCCTAGTGTAATTTTTATGTCAATCGTCTATGTTTTTATGATGTTATTGACATAAAAATTACACCAGGCAGGATCTTCGATATGTCATTGTTGTATCAAAAACACTAAGTCTGTTGAGCTTTCGATTTATTCAATCATTTTCGAAACATAAGAAAGAACTGAGAAAACGTTTCTCGCAGGTTAACACAGAAGTAATTTCGCGCATTTTTTCTGGCTTGAATAGTTTTATCATACCCAATAGTAAGTTTATTCCGTGTTCGAAGACTTGGCTTGGACCAGAGATCGGCGTTTTAAGAATAAAAACTGGATCGTATCGTATCTAGATAAGGTAAAACAAAAAATGAATCGTATCGGATCGTTTCTAGAGGGGGTAAAATAAAAATTAGATCGTATCGTATAGCAAAACCCCGATATGATACGATACGATCCGAAAATTACGATACGATCCGAAAATTACGATACGATACGAAAATAACGATACGATACGATCCAATTATGCCGATCCCTGGCTTGGACTGTAATAAGATTAGCTTACTACCTAAGAAAATGTGTGTAGAGTGAAGTTGAAAAAATAAACAAAGTGTTTAAATTTAATCCACTACAATAAGTGAATGCAGATCATTGTCTGATCTTTTAAGTACTCTTGACTTTATGAAAGTTTGACTTCTATTATAGCTTCAGCTGTTACGTTTCGAGTTGGACAATATTGTGTGTTCAAAATAAAGTGTGTGATTTTTGAATTATTTCATTCATGGATTCTTTTTTGCTCAAAAAAATACAGAATAAATTTGAAACAAAAATTCTCTCCCAAAAAAGGGTTTGATATGATCATTTTTGCACCACCATTTTCGCACTGACTAGTTCGCATGAGATTATCGAGCTGCGCTGCGCATAATGGAAGTGAATGAGCTTGACATCGCCCTGGGGGCTAAGACTTTTTTTTCGTATAATTCGAATCTTACAAAAAAAATACTAGGCTGAATCATAGATTTATATTCTTGCAGAGAATCATTATGAAGATAAAATGAAAATAAAATTGTAGCAAAGAATAAAAATAAAATGATTTGGACTTGCTCAATTTTGTTGATTTTTCAACTTGCAGCCCAAGGTTTGTTTATTGTGAAATTTTTTATTATTTTCGTAGATTTTTTTAAATACATAATGTATTTAAAAAAATCTACGAAAATAATTTGATGTCTTAATAACTGAAAAACTAATAGTCCCGAAAAGGTGTTTCAATTAGAGAAACTGTTTCAGTATATCTCAAATCTGGGAAGAGGAGTCTTTTTCAGTAAATCTAGTCATAATTATTGTACTATTTTTAAAAAGGCCCCTTTTTTTAAATTACAGATTAAATTTGCTCCAGTGAGAAAAAACTGTTACAATTTAACTGTTCCACTTAACGGTGTTTCAATAAGGTGTTTCAATAAGTGAAACCGCACTATACAAAATTGCAACACAAAATTTTTCGAATGAATTTTGTAATCAATTTGAGAATTTTAGGTTTATTTTACAGGATTTTCAAATTGTTTATTAATTCGAATCTTATGCTGATATCCCTTTATCACTTTTTGGTTAGAATGCGTAGCCACAACGTTGAAATCACACGTTAAAAGAAGTAGTGGCTACGCATTCTAACCAAAAAGTGATAAAGGGATATTTGACTGAAAATCCTCAGTACTTCAACTGGGTTGCCTACAAAAAGTTGAGCCTAAAAAAAATAAATTCGATAATTTTGTTCTTCGTACTGCTTTCTAGTGTAAAAAATTATTATTTTTCAATATGATTAATTACAGTCAATGACTGTCAGTCATACACCTCTAACTGGAACACCTTAATTTTGAATTTGCGCTCAATCTGAAGCGCTATGAATAGACTTTTTAAGTTGATCAAAACCAGAATTCGAAACGCTATCTTTCAACTCAAAAATTATGCGCAAAAAGAGTCCGTGTCTTTTGTACCGGGTACAATGTACCCTAATGCTCGATTCTTTCGTACCCAAATTGGTCTGAATAAAAAATAGATTCATATCAATTTGGGTACGAAATAAGCGAGTGGTTCTTTCGTACCCACCTAAGCAACATATCGAAAATCCTGCCTAGTCGTCGATTTATCAGGAGCGACATAACTTTGATAAAGTGGCCAATTAAATCGCGGGATTCTTGAATTGAGCCGACAATCGGGTACTGTGATTGGACACTGGCTCAAAGTTATGACGCTCGAGATAAATCGACGACTTGGCAGAATATACTATGGACAAAAAAGGACGATTGGCAAATTTGAGTACGAAAGACACGAGTCGTGTCACACGACTCCTTGAAAACCAGTGGAAATCACGTTTTTACCTTTACCTTTCCAGTTTTTTTTATGTTTTGTAGTTGATTTTACCTGTGCAGTTATTAAATAACTCTTATTATTTAATGAAGAACTTAATTTTAAAAATCTTGGACTTTCGGTCACTGGAAATAATGATGAGGCTCCCGGTGGCAATCAGGGTGCTCGACCAGACACCACAGAAGATGGTTCTCAGAAAGATCCTTCAATTAATTCGTATTTAATGATTGATGAATTTGAAAATATGGGTCAGCAAGAAGTTAGCGTAAATATCGCAATAAATGATATTGACCCAAAGTAACGGATGAAAACAAATAGCTGTAAAAATTTTATTTAACGCTCTCACACATAAAACGCCATTCGGGGAAGCTACCGTAGCGCTTATTACGGGAAAATTAAAAGTGCTTGCAACTTCACTGTTCTTTAGTCTTAGGAATAGACCTGAACTTTTCTATACTCTATAATTTACGTTTGACTTAATAACCCTGTAGAATCGTTACGTTAAAAGTGCTTTAATCCGACACAATCCATTTCGAGAACATGACGAGATGTCAGAACAAAATTAATGATGGAGGGAGATCAGAATTAAATTTTCAATAACCTGCAATTTTCGGTCTTCCATCTAAAGCTGTTTTCCGAAAATAAAACCCAACTTACTCAATTCATCGAAATCACTTCTGAAGAAATTAAAAGTTAGTCAAAAAAGTTAGATCTAAAATTAAAAATGGAGCAGATTCAAAAAAAATTTTCCTAAAAAGTGAGTTACTCAGAAGTAACCTGCAATTCCTGGTCTCTAATCTACAGGTGTTTTTCAAAATGGCTCCGTGTGTGAGGGGTTTAAGAGGCTGGTTGTCAATAATTTGGGGTCAATAACGATTTTTATTAAAGATGTTTGTTTATTAAAATGTGGAACAATACGAGCATATTGATGGTATTTTTGTTCTAACACGTGGTCAAGAATCCTGACTCAGGATAGCCGTTTTTGATCAGTTTGAAATTATTTTGCACATATTTTGTAAAATTTCCTTATTTTCTGAAATTCAACTTCAATTTCTGGACAAACTAGAGTAAAAATTCAAAAAAGCTCTCGTTGGGCTCTTGACGAAGTCTTCGGCACAATTATATATAGTTTTTGAAGTTCTAACTTAAAAATCCTGGTAAAATACAAATCAGGTGTTGGTTGCCTGTGTGGGCGCCATCGGTCGATACGCGCCCCCGCACCAAAAGAGAATAGGCAATGCTCGGCTCTTCATGTAGGAGTAGGCTTTTGTGCGAAGCCCTTAAATTTGCTTCCCCTTTAGTTTGGAGCTCGTTTCTGATTGAACGAGCTATTGGTGACCTTTTATTTTTGTTCCCAGTGCAAGATTTTTGTTCAAATATTATATTCAGAAATACTTCTTGGTCAATCTATGCGTAATATTGCGGCAATCCGTCAACAAAAACTATCATTTTCGCTTAATTATTGACAACCAACCCCTTAAAGGGAGTGGGTGTCGCTGATTTGGGCCTCTTCCAAGGTCATTTCCCGCCAAACTAGCAAAGGTGATATTCCAAAAACATTTGTAACTGACAGAACCAACCTTCGCGGTAATTTTAAACTTAACAGTAAT
>SCLH01002324.1:73746-95761 GCA_004367855.1 Oikopleura vanhoeffeni
TTTGGGGCTTTAAAAATGCTTCAAATTGATTTGGGGTGATAACAAAGTTTACTACCGACCAAATTATCAGAAAATCGATTTTTTTTAAGTATTTTTTTTAAATGAAGTTCAAAAGTAACGTTTGCTTTAATTTAACCACTAAAACTTCAAAATATCACCTTGACGTAAGCCAACTTTCTGATAAGTGTTTTTGTGACTTTCTTTTGAGCCTACTTTCGAAAAAATCGAAGCACATTTTTTTTTCGGAAATTTTTTCACGTGACTTCAAAAATTTATATTTTGAGTTTGTGGTTGAAATTTGAAAAAAGGCTTCTCAAGGAGTCTGTGCTAGTGTTTGCTGGAATTTGGGTGGATTCCAAAATATAACCTAGGAGGAGATAAATTTTTGATGAGAAAAATGCTAAAAATCGGTAGTTTTCTGCTATTTCAAAAAAAACTCAAGTCATTTAAAAAAACGCTTCTAGAGGACCTAAGTTTAGATATCACACGGGGTTTGTTAAGATTTTAGCTGATTTCAAAATAAACCCTGGGAGGAGATGGATTTTGAAATTTGGGCGAGGGACACCTTGTACTGATAACGTATCTCAGAGTGTATCGGAACAAAAAGTTATTGACTAATTATTTTGACAAGATTAAGGCTAGAATTACAACATGGCTAATCTTAATTGTCCCATAGTTTCTCTGTTAGGCTGATTTCTCATCAAGAAAAGTCAATTCCAGCGACCAGTTCCCCCTTAAATTTTAATTTTACTAAAAAGTGAAAAAAATCAAGTAGTCATCCGTATCTGAAGTCTATAACCAGTAGAAAACAAGATGGAAATATGCCGAAACCCTTTGGCCTAGAAAAAAAAGGCGCAAAAGAAAAGGCAATAATTTTGCGTTTTAGCCCTCCGCCAGGAACAAGTGATGTTTTTAGTCATTATCAGCTGATTTTTCAACATCCGTCAAGTTCGACTTTGAATATTAATAGGTCAATCAATAAGAAGCATTTGGAACTGACAGAAATCAGACCGCTACGCAAGGACAATTTAACAAAGATTTGAAAAAATCCAAAACAGTTTGGGAAAAAAAATCCGAATAGTTGGAAAAGTTAGGGAAACTCAATTTGTTGAACTACAGTCATCTTTCCCTAGCTGGTACAAATACAGACTCAAAAAAGATAACCAGTTAGGACTCATCCATATATTTTTTCCTCGAAAGCGACATTGCGGGTACGGATATTGTGGATCGAAAAAATCAAATACAGCCAGCAGTTTTATATCATTTTTTGTAAATAAATTTGTAATTGAAGTTGGCTTTGTTTTTTTAAATCAAAAATTATAAAATTTTGAATGAAATAAAGCTCTCAACTTGAATTCTTTCTGATATTTTTAAAAGACCATAATAATTCGAGGAAATCAATGATTCAAAATATTATTTTTTTTGCAATTCTGCCTGAGGGCTTTCATAAATTTAAAAGAATATTTCAAAAACTTTTCAAGTTAGCGACACATTGACCACCAGTTAGGGAGTTTGTACTAGTTAGGGGTGTACCAGTGAAGGATCGAGGACTGTAATTATTTTTTCGTTTTTATTTTATTAGAAATTTTCAAATATGCTTATTTATATATAAAATTATTGAATTGTTATGTAAAATTTCATTTGAACTTTAGTTATTTATTCTTATCAATAATTTTCATATTTTTTTGTGCGGTCGAAAATTGTTAAACAAAATCGCGAATTTGTTGAAAATTAAGAAAAAAATTATCAAGACCAAATTTCTTTAAATCTTAAAAGTCTTATTATTACTTGGAAATCGATGATGCTAGGTTTCAGCAAGGTATTTTATACACGGTGACCATTCAAACTATGGTTTTTTCCAGCGGTGGTTATATTTTCTCAACCATTGAAGATTTGATAGATTCCCCTCAAAAGCAGTCAATGCGTACTCTTCCACCGCCGATTATGAATCTAGAAATTTTCAAGACTAAGCAACTTTCCCGTTCGATTGACATTCGAATTACCGCTTCTGCAACTAAGCAAACTGGGCCAATTTATAATTTGATTCAAATTGATCTATGGCGACTTCAAGCAGATGGAAAAATTTCTACAAATAGTTAGGGTTCGGACCGGGAGAATCAAGAGTCAAAATAAAACCGATAGTGATATGAAAAAACGCTCCTAGGGTGTATCAGCGCTGGAAAAAATGACCAACTAAACAAAAAACTTTTTGAGCCTTTTTAGTGGTCAAAAAGTAGTTTTCAAAATGAGACTTTTTGACCTTTATTTTTATTTTTGGGTCAATTATTCTTAACGAGTTATATTAAAATTATATGGAGGTTATTCACAGTAAAATTTGCTACATCATGAAAAAAAATTGGTCAGGAAATTTTAGTAAAACTGAGTTATTTGAAGTTTGAAAAATTAAAATATTTGGCCCAACCTCATCAAAACTATTTTTTTGTTATTTCTGGTCTGAAATGAACTCATTTCTACGATAAAAATAATCTTTGTTTTGAGCGAGTTTGAGCGCGATGAAAATTTGGCAATTCAAACATAAAAACCAAAAAATCCCCGAAAATTCTCCCGTAAAATTAGTTTTTGATAATTTTCTTAGTTTTTAAATTCTGCATTGAAATTTTGATTTTGTTTTTAGTTAAATTTATTTGTCTAAAAGCTCAAATTTTCCCCAGTCCGAACCCTACAAATAGTACTTATATTCAGCACAAAACATCATCTTCAATCATTAATTTCAACCCGAGGCCGGTTGAGTATGATATGACTTTTCGAGATTTGGTCACTGGAACCCCATATTTGATCGAGATCGAGACTATATCTGATAGTGGAAGTACTCAAAGAGGCCAAGCCGCTATCGATCTCACACGATCATCAAAAGGAGGGTTACCCTTTCGATTTATTCCATAATTTTTTTTGTGATATTTTTAGACATTCGAAAGGCACATGAAATGTATAAGAAACTTTCAGTAGCTTTGATACTATAAAAAAACGAGTATTAGCCCCTATTTTTAATTTTCAATGGAAGTTTGTCAAAAATGATGAAAGCATACATTTTGTATTAGTGGAAGAACTACAGTACAGTGTGTAATATTTTTGCTTGCGAGAGAATCTCCAGAATGTAATTGATCAATCGCATGCTGATAGGCTCGCATTCAATAATCTTGTGGTCAGTTACAGTCTGTAGATTCCCTCGCTAGCAAAAACATTACATACTGAAAGTCAAATTTTAGCTAGTTAAAAATCCTCAAAAAGAAAAGAAACCAGCCCAATCAGAAGTTAGATTAAACAGCATTTTGACAAAATCATCAAACGGGAGCCAGTCATCAAGCGTCTGATCAAGTGCTTTCTGTAGCTCTCTAGCTAGGTAAAATCTGACATACTGTACCCCCCGAATCAAATAGGTTGAAACGCCTTTTTACGCCCTGGCTCCTAATTGGTCAAATGGCTGAAATTCACAGCTTTAAAACCTGCTCATTGGCCAGACTAGGAAAGCGTAAAATAGGCGTTTTAAACTATTTGAATCATGTAGTACAATAATCTTCTTTAGGAGATTTTAGTAAAAATAAATAAAGCTTATTATGTCGAAAGTTAGTGCTTTGGCAAAGTAGCTTTGCTTACAATTGCTGAAAATTGGTTGAAATCTATCTAAAATTGATTATAGGGGGGAGGACGATATCCCCATAATAACCTACGCAATTTCATCATTTTCAGCTAAAATACTTCCAGTACCAATATCGCCGAAAAGGACCAATATCGCCGAATTTTTTTCAGATTTCTATTAGACGATTTGAAATTTCAAAACTCAAAAATGGGTATGGATGTTTTTAAGCTATCTTGTAGAGAATTTTTTCTGCTCATTATAAGAGTCAGGATTTTTTTGGTTTTGAGATTTTTTTCAAAAAAACGGTTTGAAGGTGCGAAAAGTGACCTTTTAGTCCTCGGGTTCTCACGGGTGTTAAAATAGCGGTATCACAAATAAAATAAGCTGACTCGACAGCTAAGGGTTTTTTCAGGGTGATTTTTAATTGCAACGTTATCACATGTACCGGCTGGACACAATTAACCGTTAAAGTATAGTTTCCGGGTATTATGAACTAGGGGTCATATGTGACCGCTAGTTCATAATACCGTCTCCAAAAAACCGATAATTTTGCATCTTTTGGTACATGTAAAGCATTGAAATATCATTTCCGGTACCGGAAGCTACACCTGTATACTACACCTGTATACTTTACCGGTTAATTTTGACCAGCCGGTACATCCGATAACGTTGCAATTGAAAACCATCTCGGAGAAAACCCTTCGCTGTCGAGTCAGTTTATTTTATTTGTGATATCGCTATTTTAACTTCCATCAGAACCCGAGGACTAAAAGGTCACTTTTCGGACCTCTAAACCGTTTTTTTTCGAAAAAAAATCTAAAAACCAAAAAAAACCTGGGTCTTAAAATAATCAGAAAAAATTCTCTACAATATAGGCTATATTATATCGATTACGGGGGCTCCTGGTCCTTTTTTACTAGATTTTTAGCCAAAAATAATAAAAATAATTGAATTAAAAAAATTAGTCCGAATCCGACGATTGTTACCAATTTTTTTTAAGAAAAACTAGTAATTTAACAATTTCAGTAATCTAAGAAAAAAGATAAAATAAATTCATCCGATGAACTAATTTTATTATTTTAGTTTTCACAAGATATATGTGCTCAGTTTGAGCTATCTAAGAATGTTATCGGATGATTTGTTTTGAAAAGCCGAATTAAATAAAAAAATTGGCTTCAAAACTAGTAAAAGGGGACCAGGAGCCCCCGTAATTGATATAGCTTAAAACATCGATACCCATTTTTGAGTTTTGAAATTTCTTATTTGAAATCGTCTTACAAGTTACTAAAGTGTGTGTCATGAATGACGTCATTTTCAATATTGAATTTCCCAAATCTCTTCTTTTGATCTTTTATTTGATTCCATTTGTTGGAATATGTAATTCTACGCATTTTGATAATTCACCGAGTGAATTTCAATTCATTTGAACCTATAATAATTTGTAAACTCCTTATAAAACTGAAAAATTATTCGACATATCGAAGATAGACGATTTGAAATAAGGAATTTAAAAAGTCAAAAATGGGTATCATTGATACCGTATCAATGTTTTAAAGCCATCTTGTAGAGAATTATGTTCTGGTAATTTTAAGACTTAGGATTTTTTTTGTTACTTGTGCGTTATTCTCAAATTGTTTTAGAGACTCTCACCTATTTAGATGGGAGTAACATGAGAGAATCTCGAAGACAAGTTGAGAATAACGCACAAGTATTATCTTCGATATGACGTCATTTCGAACGCTCAGTGAGTTATTTGAGAGACAAATCATAGAATCGCCTATAGCACCACCTGTGGTCATCTGAGACCTATAGTTGTCAATAACATTTCCACAAAAATGATGCTTGCGCATCTTTTAAGCACCCTAAATCATTCATTTAAAATAATTCGAGTTTTTGGGCACCTCCATTTCCGGTGCTACACCACGTGATCGTGGGCGTTTATAAAATTTGAGATGTTGATTTAAAGCAGAATTTTACGCTCTACACAAAAAAGTTAGTTAGCATTGCGAAAGAAAATGAATATTTTGATTTTTGTTGAAAAAACGAAAAATACGATTTTTGTTGAAAAAACGAAAAATACGATTTTTAACCACCTTAAACAGCGTCACCGAGTAGTCGGAGTCAAAAGAATTTTTGACAAAAATTTCAAGCGTCAAAAACTACCGTGGATCCGAAATTTAAAAACTCATAGGACCTTTTTATCGGGTGGTTTCCCGAAAAATAATTTTTTCTTCAATTTTGACTTGGTCCAGCGGAGCGCAGGCATTTTTAATTAGTTTTTGACTAATTTTCTAAGAAAAATGCTGGCGCTCCGCTTTACCTCGTGATAATCGGAAAAAATTATTTGTCGGGAAAACACCCTTTTCCCATTATAGGAACTCTGGGCGAATATCCCAACAAAAACAATTATATATTTTTTTTAAATTAGTCTATTCCAATCGGTCCATCCAAAAATTATGTTTTTTTTTATAAAATTTGGGTCGGTTACCGAATTGTTTTCTTAGCCAATCAGCGAAAGATCAGATCCACCACCAAAAATTTTCAGCTAATCAGCGTCGAGCGCGGAAATATTCGCGAAGTATTTTTTTCGAAAATAAGCCCCCAGAGAATGGTATAATTTTTTGGTGTGTATTAAATACTATGATCATTGATCATAAGGAACATTTTGAGACAAAAAAATCCCAAATGGAGCATGTTTTAAAATATTTTTTTAACTTTTATTTCAAAAAATACAATTTTCGACATGAAATTATGAAAAAATTTTGACGAAAACTTTTTCTCGTCGTAAAACGCTCCATATATCTTAAAACGCTCCATATCATCCCGAAATAAAATAATTCATAGCTTCAAGTCAATTTCCGATGATTTTTGACCTGGGACAGCCTAACGCTCACGCATTTTTCATTTTTGAACAAAAAACTTTATTTTTGTGAAAAAACTTTCGGCGATATTCGGCCTTCCCTGTATAAAATTCATAGCGAAAACAAGTCTTTAGGTGATTTTAAAAATAAAACAAGCAAAGTAATCTCGATCAAGTAACACAAACGTATATCGTCAGTTTTGACGGTCCAAAAAATCTCACAAAAACTGAATTTGACCAAACCTCAATGACTCTTGAGTGGATAGCCGAAGAAATGGAGGGCATTTCGCACTATTTTGTAGAATCTCAGCAAATGTTTCCAAATGAAACGATGGGACTGCCTGAAAATATCACGTTCGAAGCCGAATTTCCTGGCGGAGGCGAACTTGAGTCTCGAACAATCGAAAATTTAGAACCTGGTTTTTTGTACATGATTGCTATTCAGTCTATACGAGCAGATTTTGAAAGTGGAAATATATCCGAAGCAAGTTTGGCTTATTTTCAGACTTCTCCAGATGTCCCGAATTCTGAGAATATAACAATAACTCTAGAAACTAATATGCTTCCTGAAGGTCAAACCCCACTGACCCTCAAGGCCAATATAACTTGGCCAGAACTGGACGGACATGTGAATTATTATTGCATCAATTATACCAACATAGATGATGGTGTAGAAATTGGACCAAAATGTATCAAGCATACTCAAAGTCGGGTATCGGAAAATACTTTTCGAAAATTTCTGAAATTTTTTAACTTGAGTGTTATTTTATCAGGGTCTAAAATTTTTGAAAAAAATCGATTAAGTACTGGCGGATTTATAATTTGATTAGGGTTTTTTTGAAATCGATGAAACTTTTTTCTGCTTAGTAATTTTTTTCGTAATTTGCAAAAACCTACATTTTTCGAAAAAAATTATTTTTGAAAGACTCATCAGTGATAAGTCATCACAAGGTGGCTGGAACGGTTCAAATATTTTACTGAGTCGAATTTATTCATTATCAGAAAATATATATCTCGTGTCATATTTCATTTCGATTTTTCCGAATTTCGAAATAAAAACTTATTAGGCTCGAATTATCAAAGCCCTAATTTTAAAAAATACATTGTTATAACCAGCGTATCAATTTTTAAAATAAAAAAAAAATTTCACGCGGTGTTTTATTACGAGACTTGAAAGATTTGAATTTACTGATATTCTGATCCCTTCCCAAGCCAACATTTCTTCGAAATGGAAGAACTTTTGCCTGGAGCTCTTTATAATGTTACATTTGTAGTTGGCTCTCGAATGCAGAGTGATATTGATCCTACTCGATCACAAACGACTAAATTGTTTCGGACAAAACCAAATCCGCCAAGAAGTGCTCGTGCTGATTCCACTCGGGGAACTATTCATTTATCATGGCATAGACCAGACGGCATGAGTACTGTTTCTGGTTGGCAGTATCGATTAAGGATCGGATAAGATACTCTTTAATTCGAAAATGTTAAAATAGAGAACTTGTTTGTTCAATTAACCGTAAAGGTTTTATAGGGTGTCCGCAGTCAAAAGTGATTCCCTCATATTTTCTCGAAATTACTCTCAAAAGTTCAGAAATCGTATAAACAAAAAAATTTTGGCCTATAATTTCTTTATTTTGACCACAAGGTGACCAAAAATCAAATTTACTGAGTTTTTGCTCTCTAGCGCCAGAGTGTGTGATGCATACGAGCGTTTTTTTGTGCAACCGTTTTTAATAAAAATATACTAGAAATAGATAAAAAGTAAATTTCCCGAAGGCATGATTTTTGTGATTTGTGTTGGCCTCCATAAAATATCTTTCGTTTAATTTGTTCTCAGGGCAGATGTCCAAAATTCTATTTTATGATAAAGAAAATAATGGACTCAGTGCGTCGAACTTCACCAAAAAATTTTAAAAAAATATTCTCAAAAATACCAAAAATTATTGACTAAAAATGCGCTATCTTTATCCGTGGTCTTAGATACATTTTGGACGATGTTATGCCTTGGGAACCAACCCAACCAGTCGAAAAAGTTAAATATATACCAGCTGGTCAAGGTTCGGACTCTACCTCTTCTATACCCCGCCGAGATGACTTCTTATCTCGACTTTTATCAGGCAGAAAATACAAAATTTTGATCGAAACAATCGCTGGAAAAGGCGAAAATGCCATTATATCTGATCCATTAGGCCCCATGATCGTTTATACACAGCCAGAACAGCCAAAAATTGAGGAATGGTTACAAATCACGACAGACCATATAAAAGTAACCTGGTTACCACCTGAGTCGCAAGAGGGCAAATTTGACATGTATTATTTGAATGTTACTAGACGAAGAGAGAGAAATCCAGCAGTTGATTATAAAAATGAATTTTATCACTTTTCTTTTGGCAAAAATGAAACCTTTCATGTAATGGAAATCACAGCAGGAGCCGTTTATAACATGACACTGACCTCAATTGTAGGCACAGGAGATCGAATGCTGGAGTCAATCGTCACAAATGATAATAAACGTACGGAAATAAGGGAGGGTTATTATTTTCATCAAGAATTTTTCAGCTACTTTTTTCTTCAAATTAGTTAAGGGGGTTGTGCGTGCTAAATATTTGAAATATGCAAGCAATTCAAAGTGGCTTTTATTTATTACATGACAAATTTTTCGAAGTAATTAACAATATATTTGGTCCGCCTACTTTTCACGGTTCGATTGAACACAAAGCAGTAGTTGAATGGTTGACCGTCAATGAAAGTTGGTGCTCGTTTATAAGTGCTTGATTTTGGTTCTCCATCAGCGAAATATTTCACATGCTGCAATGTGATACAATTTTCAGGGGTTGTGCTCCAGTTGAACGTCAAGAATTTGGCGTTTTTATACTTTCAATTTTTGGTCAAGCTCTCTCGAAAATGATAAAAACAGATTCTATATTTTTGTTAAAAATAAATTTTCTGATTTTTTAGCGGATTAAAATCAAAAACAAATATTCAGGAAACATCAAATAGTTTGCTGTTTTTGCACAATCCTAGATAATTTTAAAATATTTTAAAATATGCGAATGTTCTGAAGAATTCGAGATTCAAAACAAGCTGACTGTCAGCTGCTGACATTTAGCTTATTTCAAAATTGGTCTCTGTTCATGCAAATTACGATAAAATATTATCAATAGTTTTCATAATCAGATTGCATTCTGCTCGTTATCACAGAAATAGACTTTAACTCGTAGTAGGATATACAGGTGGAGTTTTCATTTTTATAGGATTTTGAGCGGACCAAGTAAAGAGAAGGCAATTCTCCCTCCTTCGCTGTTTTTGATTAAACCCTAGACCTAGTTAAGCAAAAGCCATAAGAAATAGGAAACTCAACCAGTAAATTTTTTTAGAAAATCTTGACAAAAAAATTGCAAATGACAAAAGTAAACCTCAAATCAGGACTTGGAGTGCGTATATCATGCATGCTACGTTTAAAAGGCTCGAATGGAAATTTACTGCTTGTAGTCAAGTGGGTCGTGTAGGACCAACGCAAGAACAATGTGATGCAGCTTACGAAAGTACAAATTTGAAAAGGCTGGTACAAGTAAGGCAAGGTATTCAAGAATGGCTGGCTCCAATCAGGCTTGAGATTACAAAAATCTTAATTTTCATTTTTTTCGCTTATTTTGACGGCGAACACGAACTCTTTTAGTGCCTTGGAAAGCATCGGAGATAATACCTAGACGGTATTCTGAACTTGTTTTCGAGATAACCGCGTTTGACCAATGAGATCAACGGAAATAACGCCTTTGACCAATAGAAGATTCGAAAATAAGGGTCAAACGCGAACGTGCAAAGCCAGACCAAGATATCTTCAACTTTAATATAACGGCTAGGCATTCTCTTCGATATCGTATACGAACGCTCGACAGGATGACGAAAAAAACAAGTAAATTTATTTTCTGAATTTGACTGATTGAGAGAATTTTAAAATGTCTTTTTTGGGGTTTTATTTTTTTTTTATTTTCACCTAATTCGTTCAACATTTTAGAGAAAACAATTATCGTTGGCATATTAGATTATAGTAATTTTTTTTTAATTTTTTGTCAATTTATGGCATTAAATTTTTTATTCTCAAAACCCATCTTCATCAATATATAGTATGTCACATTTTTGCTCCCGTTCTTGATTTTTGCACAATTGACTGTCTGCCAATCAAAACGTTTAAATTTGGCAAACACATAGGTGCTTCCCGAATTAAAAAATCTTGATTGGCGGATAATAAATTGTGCAAAAATCAAGAATGGGAGCAAAAATTTGACATACTGTATATCATAACGGGAAATAAGACGTCCTGTATTAAATTGCAAGCGGAAATTTTTTGATTCACATTATTAAAATGTAATCCCCTAATAAAGAGGACTTTATCGGATAACAGCGGCCGGTCCTGGATATGAACGAACTGGAGGTCAAGGCGGCACTATTTCAGGCACATTTGATTTCAAGCAAGGAGACAAACTTCAAATTGTTGTGGGCCAAAGAGGGGATTACCTTGGAAATATGGTGGTTGGGGGAGCTGGTGGTTCGTTCGTCCTAACCAGTGGAGATTCAACGCCACTTGTGGTAGCTGGAGGTGCTGGTAGTAGTACCCCTGCAATTCCACCCAATAAATTATCAAATGCAATTCTAAGCTAGGGTAAAAAATGTGATTTCGTATTTTCAAGTATAATATGAAAAAAAATAAGAATTTCATAAATTTGTGATTTTAGTGTGTCATTTTTCACAATTTTCAGAGGCGAAAAACTACAAACTTGATAAAAAACATATATTTATATAAACATATTAATAATAATAATTTGATAATAAATAAAATTGAGGCTTCAAATACATTCAAATCCTTAATTCTTGATTAGTTAAAAATTCAACCAATCAAAATTGAGCTGAAAATTGAAAAAACGCTAAAGTCTATATTTTTATAGCCTATAGTCTAGCCTAAAGGTCACTTAAGAGTCAACTTGGAATATTTCGACAAATTTTTGATCTTTTTCGGTCTTGTTTACTTATATCAGGAAGTTTCAGAAAAATCGAATGTCAGGTTTTCGAGTTGTTTTTTAGACTCAATCCCGGCGGACACCCTACCTATAGACCTATAATCGTCACTGGCGCAAAATTCCAATCGCGCTGATTTATTTGTTTTGTGTGGCATTTGGCCCGCGCTCTCAGAATGACTGGCGCTTTGGGGTGCACCATGAAATTGTGGGGCATTAACTCGTACATGCACCTGAGCCAACTTGTTGCTTAAAATCGTTTTTCATTTTTTTTAACTTAAATTTTATAAAATATTTTCGAACGCGTCTATACGAATTCAAATTTGCGTGACCTCGAATAGCCTTCGTGAGCTTGAAAAATATTTTCTTCGTATAAGACATTTTTATCTAGGCAATGTTTTTTCAACAATAATTCTTAGAATAAAAGTTTGGACTGCCTGTCCTCATTTTTTGTTGCCTGCTATCACAAAACGGAATGCAAAAAAATAACATTTCCTATCCTTTTTCAAGCCAGGTTGGTCGAGATGCCTCAGAAACCGGAATAAATTTTGGTCAAGGGGGTATTCGAGGTGGAAAAGGCCTTCGTGGTTCGGTTGGAACTGGTGGTGGTGCTGGTTTAACCGAAGATGGAGACAAACCACTGGTTAATGGGCCAAGAGATACGGTTGACCGCGCGGTTGCTCTGCATGGAAATGGTTCGTTTGATGCGAATGAAATAGAGCTACCACCTGGTGCAGGCGGGAAATATTTAAGTTTAGGGTTGACAATTTTCGACAAATACAGTGTTAAATAACATTTTCACACAAAAACAATATATAAAAACCTATTTTGAATTGTATACAGTATGTCAGATTATAGCTGAAGATTCCAGTTCTAACTAGCACCTAATCATACGCATAATGATACGCTCGCGTTCTAATAATTAATATTGTGATGATTTGGTTCTATCTCACTTTCTATTGGTCGGTGTTGTTTGCTAGCTGGAGCTGAAAGCCTAAGCTAAAATCTGACATACAGTTCAATATCCCCTATTCACACTTTTGTGAATATCCCGGCCCTACTACTTAAAAACACACTACGTTTCCTAATCACGGCTGGGATATTCACAAAAGTGTGAATAGAGGATATACTTGTATAATTTGGAAATAGATGAATCATAATTGATATCCCTGATTTTAGCATAAACGGGGATTTTTCTGAAGGTGGTTTTGGCGGCGGTGGAGCTGGATATATTGATGCTGCAGGAGGCGGTGGAGGATATTCTGGTGGTGCTGGTGGGCCTTCAAAAGGTTTGATAAATAAATATAATTTTTCATCAAAACTTTTTTTCTCAAAATATTCGACTTGAAATAAAAAAAAATAACTATAGGGGTGCTCAATATCGCGGAAAGTTTTTTGCCAAAAAATCGGCGATATTGGGCATTTTAAGCAATATTGGCACTTTCGGCGATATGTGGACAAAAATAATTTTTTTTTGTTCAAAAAATGAATAACGCGTAGGCGTTCGAAATGTCGTCATGTGCCGAACAATTTTTCAATTTTATAAGGTGTAACATCTTAGGTGTTTAACAAAAGGTTCGAATCAAGTGATCATCTAAATGAGTAAAATTAAGTACTCCGCCAAACGCAATCAAATGAAAGTTGAAAAGAGTAAATTTGAGAAATTCAATCGCACTCAAAGATATCCCTTTATTGCCCTCTCCGACAGATTTGGTCCCTCAAAAACACGGGGAGGGGGGGTGTAGAAACCACGCGTCATTTGAAAACGAGTCATTCGATAGAGGTTCTTAGATAGCTCAAACTATGCACAAATATCTAATAATAATACAAATAAAAATTGGTCGGAATCAGACCATTGTTTCTATTTTTATCTCAGATCTTTGTTTCTATTTTTTAACAAAACTAATAACTAAACAATTCAGTAATCTTAAAAAAGAAAGATCATTGGTCCTATAAAAAACAGTTTTCAATGTTTTATTAACCCTTGGAAGCTCCAATTTGTTTATTCGGCAGAGCTCATGCACCACTAAAGTGGGGCGATTTGAGGCTTCATGTACGGATTAACTACATTTTTATAAAAAGCCGTGAAGATTTAATTTGTAAGGATAGTCCAACTTAGCGAGGTAAATCAATAAGATTTAAAATTTTTTATCTAAATCGGCCCGAAACTAAGCTGCAAAGATTTGGAACTTGTGATGCACTTACTTCTCATTTGAAAAACGATATATTTCAAAAAACATTTCTTTCATTATTCGCCACTCCACATTAGGAGGTCCAACGGATGTTTTAGGGTTTTTCAACTTGGTACCGACGGAAAACGCTGTGTTATATGACTTGATGTTTTTGATCCACGATAAAACTGAAATCTCCTCTGTTAAATTTTTTAATTTTTGAGGTGCCTTGCAATATGTCAACCTAGCCCAAACATGATTTGAAAAACAAAAATTTCAGATTTGCGACAAGTTCGTTTGAGCTAACTAAACAATCAAAAATATTGTTAGTTTACAGACAATATTCCAAACATCTAGAATATTTTAATTAATCAGCTCCGAAAAAAAACTTTCAACTCAAGAAATCTGGAAAAAATCGATATTTTTACAGGTTACGCTAGAAGTCTTGAAGATTACTAATCAATAAAGTCTTAATTTTTCGGTTCATCAAGTCTAATAACATTCACGGCACAATTTTAATTTAGTCCGATTTTTGATATTTAACTTGTTTGTTGATTTCTAAGAGGGAGTTCAAAGTTCAAATGGAGGAAAATTGCAATGAAATTCGTGAAAATTAAGGGTAAAATGATGAATCCTCGTACTTTAACTAAAAGTATACAATTGTTCTTCGTGAAAAAGTAATTAAGTAGGAAATAATTCTGAACCTAATTCGTAAAATAAACAATTTATCTGATCTGTACAAATCAAATAACTGATTCATAATCACCGCCACCTTTTGTTCCGCACTCTCGCTTACAAATAATAAAGGCGGTCAAACCAAATATCCCAATTTATGGGTTCTAATTATCTCTGGATAAATAAAAAAAATATATCATTAGATAGGCAATTCAAAATAATTTATTGTATAAAAAATTAAATAATAATATTGCGATGAAATTTTATTTTTTCCATGTTAAAAATGACGTTGGGAACCTCTTAAGAACCTGCTTCCAATTTTTATTTAATCATTTTCTCCGTTTCTCAATAAATAAGACCGATTAGCAGCGCGATTTGATCAAAATAACAATTATAAAACAACGTTTGTTATATGATTTAAACGCTGAGACTGTTGAAATATATCTCGAGGTAAGCCAACTTTCTGATGCAGTGTTTTCCGTTAGCTTTCATTTGAACTTCCTTTCGAAATAATATCAAGCATTATTTTTCCGAATTTTTCTCAAAATTGAAAAATCAACTCACGAAAAAATAAAAAAGTTTTCGATGGTGAACATTTTAATTTATTTTTTTGAAAGATACTTTAAAAAACCTTTCCTACCAAAACTCAATTCCTCAGATTTTATCTATCGTTTAAAACTGTTTGATCAGCACGCATTTTAGAGTTTTTGAAAGAAATTTCTCTTAAAAAAGTAATAAAATAATTTTTTGAACGAGAATCCTAGAAAAGTTATACTGCCATTTTTTGAATTCCGTGGCAAACTCTTGTTGGGTTTGTATCAAAAAATTCCAGGACTTTTAATCCTATCCGAATTTCACGATTCAAAGTTTCAGCACCACAAGTGTGCTGACTCCAGGGTTAATTAAATAATTGTGCTCAGTTTGAGCTATCTAAGACTAAATCGGATGACTCGTTTGAAATGAAGCGTCGTTTTATCACCCCCGTGTTTTTGAGGACCAAATCTGTCGGAGAGGGCAATAAAGGGATTGGCACTGGAAGTATTTGAGCTAAAAATCGTGAAATTGCGTAGGTTTTTTTCGGCGACTTCGTAAAATTCGGTGATATTGGGCCGGCGATATCGGCCCACCGGTAATCTTAGTATAGTCATCAGCGAGCATATAATACGATAATAGTGCCCTGTCAATGATTACCTACACAAGATGATAAATTTCTGATTAGGGTTGTAATTTAAATTGTGACGCCATTTTTGTTGACATTATTCATATGAATTTCCTAGGGTATTCCGGTGGTGGTGGTTGTTTCTTGAAATACACTGGGGGTCGTCAATTAGCTGCTCTTGATAATTATGATGAAGGTTATGTAAAAATTGCCTTGATTGGTCTCCCGAAAGAAGACCCAGTTCCAATGGAGTTATACCTCTCCTTATCATTTATTCTCGGCATGGGCGTCGCGGCTTGGTGCGGCTGTCTGATGGCTTGGATTTCAAAATGCATGGATTGGATTATAGGCAGGGTTTGGACCGTGGAGTATTTGTACTTTGAAACGAATAAATTTAACTAATAATGAATTCAAAATTCTGACGTATAATTTGAAACCTAAAAAAAATGATTGCAAAGAAATATTCACCAGAGAATTTTGCGGGGATTTTAGGTTTTTATGTTCAGATAGCCAATTTTTCTTAAAGCCCGATCTCGCCTCGATCTAAGATTGTTTTTACCCTAAAACTTTATGTTAGAGCGTGTTATACCAAATATTTTCATTTTTCAAATTTTCAATAAATCATTTTTTGTGAAATTTCTTAACCAAAAATTTTGAATTTTTTTTATATAATTTCACTGTGAGCCACTTCGTTATAACTCTTACATTACCCGTTTAAAATAACTGTTGTAAAAAGATAAATAGAGGCCGACATTTTGAAACCTACTTTATGACCACTAGGTGGCTCAAAAATATTTTTGTGATGTGAAATTTTTTCCAGCACTGATTGTTTTTGCATATAAATATCGGATTAACTTTGCACCCTGGTTCGCCCGATCCGAACCCTAATTAAAGGAGAAGATGAACAACTAATCCGCCGGCAGCAACTTCGAGAAAAAATTATCCGCTCGAAACAAATGCAACAAGAAGCCGATTATGATACAGCGATTCAAGAGGCTACTATTCGACGGTTTATGGACGATCCCGAATCGGGATTTAGTTCAGAGGGATCGGCAGTGGTTACGAAAAAATCGGTACGTAGACGAAAATCAGCAAAGAGAAAGACTGAAGCAGAAGAACGAAGAGGCAGAAGTCCGGTGAGACGTGGTCGACCACAAAGAGTAGCTTATCGAATGGCAGATGCCGGAAGTCCCCCGCCGAGCACAAAACCCGCCAAATCAAATCGGCCATCTTTTCGGTCGGTTATTTCAGATATTGCAAATGTGTTATCGATGAATGAAGCACAGCCTAGTATTCTAGAACTAGAAGAGGAAGAATTGCAAATTATTGAATCAAACACTTTGCAAGGTAGATAATAATTAAGGGGTTCTTTCGGCTTAGAAGACTGAAAAGCTCATAAGTCCTCTATCCTACTTATCAAAAATAAAAATAAATCCAAATTGTTAATTCGCAATCTCACGATTTTTTTTGCAAATTTTTACGATTCGTGAAATTGACATTTTTTCATTCTTTATTCAGAAAGTTTGAATCTTTTGTTATATCGATTTTTTACTGAAAGTTTCAACAAATCGTAAAATGCGTTATTTTCTATTTTTGCGACGGAAAGTCATATTTTGTTCATGTTACATACAATGGTTGATTTCAAAGATAGGGACTTTTGAGGAAATTTTCGGATTTTGAAAAAATCATACGTCTTGTCAAGCATTAATTATTTGAATTATTTACTACCTCAATGCCATCGTATCTAGCCCAAATCTTCCGTATAGTGTGAAAGGGGGATATAACTATGTATAAATATACACCGAGACCAAATCATTTTTAATAAATTAAACTGAATATTTAAGGCAATGTTAATCGAGATGGCTACACGATTCCAAGAGTAAAAACCATCGATGACCCTAACGATGTCGTGGTTGCGTTCAAGCGCAACTTTCAGCTACCACAAGAATTAGCGACCGATGAGAGAAAGCAGGAATTTGGTGCAAATGTAGATAATTTCAAGAAGAATGCAGATAAATATGGTACGTAGCACGGTGCTTTTATTGGAGGTGAACAGGAAACATTAAAATTCTTATAATGAATTGAAATAAAAAATGGAGGAGGGTTATCAACTCTCGAAAAACAAAATTTTGCCCGAGGAAATTTTTCGAATACTGTTCTGTGATTGAGTAACGTTTTTACAGCCGTTTGCGCCGTATTTAACCCTTGTGAGCACAGAGCCACAATTCTGGCTCCAGCATACCTAAAATCATCGACAAAAAGACAAAAAACTGGATCGAGGAATCGTTTGTTTCAAATACATTATAGAAAATTTAGATTCGGTTCAAGAATATAATTGAATTTTGTTTCGAATGTTTTGTTCCGGCATTACAGGGAGTTGAATTTATCAGGATTTTTGATGCCTATGTTCAGCTTCCAGTAAAAAATTATTTCGCAACTGGACTACAAATCATAATGTGATTAGCCAGTTTTTAGAAAGTGTTTTGTGGCTATGCATAACAGTTGAAATAGACTGTATTGGTATTATGGAATATTTTTCTTAGGAAGTGAAATGTCTAAATTTCCATTCAAAGTATCCATGAAAAACTTAGTTTTATAAAGTGAGTTTAACCAATCAACATTCAACAGTTGTACTTCTTCATTTTAACTCGAAATATAGAAAAAATGCCATTATCTGCTTTTATAGAAAAAATAAACTTTTCATCAAAATCATATTTTCAATCAAATTTTTGACTTTTTATAAATTACTTTTGATTTATGAAGATATAATCAAAGCGGACAAACTTGACGTAGGCAGATTCTTGTGCATGTTTTCTGACAGAGATAATAATTGTAGAGAAACTGTGCCGTGTATCACGTGATATGGTTACACCTTGCTTTTCTCACAGTTTTCTAGAATTCAAAATTAAATTCTAGAAATTGAAATGTCGAATGCAAAAATAGACCTTTCAACTCCTATGCAGACAAAATCTAAATTTCCAACTGCCTTAAGCTTCCTGTGAACACATTCAAAGTAGAGCCACAACTTGTGGGCTCTGGTGCCTTGGCGGAACTTTTTTTTTATATGCTCACAAGGGTTAAGTGAAATAAATATAACGAGCGGTAGCCCAGTACAATTTGACTACCGATGAAAAAAAAATAAACTAAAAAAAGTAAAATTAACCTTTAAAAATGATAAAATAAACTTTCATGACGTCATTTGTGACGTCACAAAATTCTATTTTTAAGGTACATCAAATTGCATAATAATTGTGATTCCAAATCAACGACTTCATGAAATTTATAGGGAAAGTATAACATTAAATATGATTTTGGGGTAGAATTTCACGAGAAAATTTTTGATGATATTTTTGATGACTCATCACTTCCGGTTAACCGGAAGTAAAGTTTAATTCTTCATCTTATTAGTAATATAACACACAGAAGTGGATTTTAGGATAAAATCTCATGAAAAAATTTTGGTGATATTTTCGATTACTCATCACTTCCGGTTTAACCGGAAGTGATAATAAAAACTTAAATTATAAACTTATTTCACTTTTTGACCTACTTTATGAGTTTTAATTTGTTAATCAAAGTTTTAATAAAATTTCCTATGATTCTTAACTTCCGGTTAGCCCCTAAGAAGACATAATTTGTGCAAAAATGAAAGTATAGACTATTAATAATTTCTACTACGGAATTGTTAACTTTTCAGAAATATCACCAAATTTTTTTACGGTTTAATTTATCCTAAAATTCACCCAAATGCACAGTAATACTAATCAATTAAAGACTTAAGATTCACTTTCGGTTTAACCGGAAGTGATGACTCATCAAAAATATAATCAAAAATTTTTTCGAATAGTTTTACCCTCAAATCCACCCGAATGGACATTATTACTAATCAAATTAAGATTTAAATTTTACTTCCGGTTAAACCGGAAGTGATGACTCGTCAAAAATATCATCAAAATTTTCTTCGTAAAATTTTATCATATATTGATACTCGTACATAAATATGTTATTATGTATATAAATATTTTATTATTTTCTTGAGTTTTACTTTATAAAATTTACAATTGTATGTTTATGTTCCTCAGGGGTTAAATCGAAAAATGTAACAAATTCCTTTATTTATGACTCATCTTAAACCTACGCATTTTGAAAATTTTCATTTGCAATTTCGAAAGGTCAAAATATTTTTTTTTAGATTTTTTTGGTATCAAAATGTTTAGAAACTTGCAAGGAATTCGTTCCTGGTAACGGTTAAACGTCAATATGCTTCAAACAGGTCCTTCAATCAGCGACCAGAGAACTAACAAAATCAGCTCGGGCAAGATATTTTTTTTCGAAAGTTGAAACCCGTCCTCCTTCTTTCATATCAATTTATCATAGGAATTTCAATGTTTCCTGTTCGTCCTAAAAAAAGCACCGTGCGTAGGGTGTCCGCAGTCAAAGAAAAATCGCAATGACTAATTTTTGAAAAAATCAAAACTGTAAAATACGTAAAATTCAAAAAAGAGTTTTTTTGGTTTTCGAAATTTTGAAGTCTTAGTCCTCTTTCGATTAATTTTAATTAATTACCAGTCACAATAGTTTATTTTGGCTTGTAAATTTTTTATGCTGATTTCAAATATATCTTCATTTTGCCAATTGAAGTTTGGAGGGCGAAGCTCCAACTTACAATTGCGAGATAAATTTAGATTTCAAGGTCACTGACATCTCGATTGGTCCCATAAGCGATGTCAAACTTTTCTTATTCATAATATGTAGATTCTGGAAAATGCGCGTCCCTGATTGTGCTAGATAATACCATTTGAGTAGGATTTGAAAGCCGACTCCTGATAATGTTTTCTGAGTAAAGTATTTTATTATGGTTAATCATAAGTGTAGGAATCGATATAGGGATATTTTGACATACCTCATAGAAACACGCAGATACTCCCGAGTAGTGGTCTCGTGCTTTCTGATGACCTTTCGCGAGCAAGATGACCTTTGGGCACGTGCACCGCTGCTGTCCCTTTCAAATATTTATCTGTTCGCATTAACAATTCCATGTGAATAACTTCGTTTGACAATGCCTAAAAAGACATATTTTTCAAACCCTATTTCCTAAATTATAATAAAGAAGGCAGACGTTTTGTTTACTGGGCCAGTTCAATGCATTGAGCTGAAATAAATGGAATTAAAACAGACATAGAGAACCAATGCAATTTTTTTTCTATGTCTTATCGGTCACCAATTGAAACGATTGTACTGTACATAGTATTTCTCATAATTTCCAATTTCATTATGCCAGACACTGGTCTTTAGTAATTCAAAAACACTCCAATTTGTACTCGTAGAACTTAATCTCATTTTCTTTTTCTAATTGATGCCGAGATATTGATAATGTCGTGCATGATCTGACATGTCCGTGGGAATGGTTCACATACTTCGTAGCATCTTTTTAATAATTTTGCTAATTCATCAATAAAATCTTTACCATATTGGCTTAGACCAATATGCGTGGTGCTCAAGCTCATACTTTATTGCAAATTTGAAAATGGCACAATTAGTAAATGAACAAGAATATCTACAAGTTTTTATTATCAATTTTTCACTATTTTTAGTCAACAAAAAGAACAAAAAACATGAAAAATGACCAAAATGTCAAGTTTTTACTGTTTTTAATCCTGTAACCTAAATTATTGACTATCAACGGAAAATTACTTATTTTTTTTCTCCCTTGAAGGATTCTTTTTTTTTAAATAAAACAACAAAATGAAACAGTGTTTTCAATATTTTGAAAATATTCTTTAGGAAATGAAAAAAATCTGATTTTTTTTGTATTTTCTCATTTTTTTTTTAAATAATATAAATTTAATCAACCGAAATTAATCATTTTTAACAGGTACAGCAATGTTTATGGGACAGCCTTCTGGCGCAATTCCGTTAGTTCCTGTAGCAAGACTTGGCGAAGATACAAAACTTGACCCAGCAAATATTCGAGACGGATATGCTGCAGCTTTATCTCAATCTAGGTCGCATCATGCAAAGCGACCAGAACCAAAACCTGTTCAGGTAGGGTGCGTACCGGGGCAAATAAGCTTGCATTATTTATGAAAAGACCGATAACATCCTGACCGGGACTCATAGTATCAAATGGAGTGCGTTTTTATTTTTATTTAGCTCTCTTTTTTGGCACATTGGATACGAAAAAGGAGGGCAAACGATGGAAAAAGCTCATTTTTTTGATATTTTGCCAGGACCCAACAATCTTTGAAAGTTGAAGATTTCACCCTAATAAACAATTATGTTTAACTCGACGTCTGATTTTCACACCTTCTCCAGTATGTGTTTTTTAAGTGCGAACAGAATCTCAAGTTATATTTGTTTTTGCTATATTAAAATAGTATTTTTACAAACGTTTCGAATCTATGTATTCAATCTTCAGGTAATGAGTGAAAACAGGAAATTTATCTTATTCAGACGAAAAGTTGACACACAAAGAGAAACAAAAGTAATTGGCAAAAACGGGCTCTCAGAAAATTTGATCTCTCTCTTTGGTGTGGA